>JADHZB010000882.1:0-12785 GCA_015657535.1 Nephromyces sp. MM_2019
TATATATATATATATGGCTATCTAAATTTACATTGAAAATTTTACTTGGGTATTTTTCCCAAGAAGATTATTATATGTGCAGGTTATTGTATGTCAGCATGTGAAAGTGTGTGTGTGCAATTTTATTTTTATTTTTGTGTAAAACTGTTTGTTCAGGTTGGATTTTGTGTCTGGTTTTTAATGTGTTTGCGTGTGTGCATAATTATTTTTCACGTGTTTTTTGCGCATGCTTGTCTGTGTGCTCTGTTATTTAAATGTGTGTAGGTTTGTACTTTGAGATTGCAATGTTTACTATGTGTATAGGTGTGGGTGGGTGTTTAGTTGTTCGTGTGTTTATAGACAAGTGTTAATGTGAGCATGTGTGTGTTTGCACGCGTTTATTCGGATAACACTAGACATGTTAGGAAATAAGTAAAATTAAATTTATAGAATAAAATTTGAAACCTTTTCAAAAGTTAAGCTCTACTGACTTATTACTCTAAACCTTGTCTGTTGCATTTTAAATTTAAAACAAGTTAACTACAAATCAACAAAAGTGATTAATTTAGGTGAAAATGTTATAACCTTTCTCGAATTTTGAGTTAAATTGGCCACAGCGACTAGCTTACTACGAAACATATATAAACGATACAAACATGGAATTCCATAAAAGACCCTTAATCTTTTTAGTTTACTAGAATTTTATTAATATTATAATAAGGTAATTTATTCATTACTTATTATTTTATATAACTGAGGATGTGAAACATTACATTACATTACTATCTGCTTAAATGACCTATTTATAATGTTATAGCAATACTAAAATAAACATTAAATTGTAATGAGGCTTAGAAATAAATTTAACAAGAGTATAGGGCTCAAAGTTGTTACTTAATTTATATATTCTTGATCATTAATATTTGGATATATTTTTTAAAAATATTTGCTAACACTAAGCTATATGTATGCTCTTTTGAAAAATTGAGACTAAACATTTTGTGTATAATTTCTTGTAGTCACCTAGTAATATTTAAACATTTTTTTCAAAATACCATTGAGCTAATGATTCACCGATTTTCTATTTAACACTTTTCATTAAATTTGAAGATTTCCAAAATAATAACTTATTAAGACATTAGTTAACTATTTTATTATTTTTTATGTTTAATTCCGAATTTATGGGGCCCAAAAATTATATACTATTTGTTTTTGACAAAATTTGTCATTTCTAAAATATTTCTTGAAACAAAGATATTCCTAATCACTACATTAGTTGTATATTGTTCAAAGCACATCAATGATTAACAACAAAGACTTCATTTACCGTCTTCATTGTAACTTATTAGCTCTAAAAATACTGAGATTGATGTTGGCTTGATTTTCTTAGCAAAAATTTGGGGCTCTAAGTCTCAAATAGTGGTTTAATTTGCTAAAATTATTTGATGAACTACCAAGATTCTGTTGGACTAAAACAAAACTTCTTTAATTGCCTTATATTTGTTATATAATTTGAGCACAACTTAGATTGAGCTTAGTGAGACACAATAGCAAATTTACTGCTTATGATAGCTGAGAGAAAGTGTAGGAGTTTTTTTACTCGAGAAAATATCGAATTTCCATCATCGATAAATTATGTCCAGAGTTTAGAATAAAATTATTAACAATGCGTTGTATAAATGAACCATTACTTAACAAAAATAGTCAGAATATTTTAACTTGAACGTGAAATTCTAGAAAATAAACTTTTTCATAGGATATGATACCCCTTCGTTTATCAAGGAAAATATAACAAACAACGAACTTAAGAATAATTATCATGTTCCTGTAAAGCGTACACAATTAGCTATGGATCTAAGATATAAATCTATGAGAATTCTAACCTTAGAGGAAATTATGTTATCTTAAATGGAGGAATTTAGCAATATATTTTTACACAAACATACAAAAACAACAACAGCACTGACCTTAATCTCGACATTAATGTACTAACATACCTTTGATTTGATGACAATTGATAAACTGCATCAGGTCGGGAAATGTGAATATTGCTATTCGATTGAACTTTACCGTTTAAGCAGAGCTTGAAAACAATCCAGATAAATTTCATAGTATACCATAAGGCTTAAAATATTCATAAATCTGAGGATGCCTCGTATTTTTTCACTTTGAACATTACCAAATAAAATTTTATTTCACATCTCACGAACTCGTGACTGTAAGAATGTATCCTCCCAATTACATAAGTAATATGGACTCCTCATCTGATGCAACGACATTTGAAAACCAATATAGGGTTGATAGGAAAATAAATTCTTCGTTTCCGTATGATCTCAATCGTAATCAACATAGAAACGACGAAACAGCTCTGCTACTAAATGTTATTCAAAAAGACAAACATGGTAACAACATATCTTTTTTCTCCAGAAAATATTTCTGGAAAGAGATGCGCTGTTGGCTACCTGTCCTGGCAAGCATGGTTTTTACTTTAACTGCAGGCTCGATGCACTGCTTTGGTAATCTGACCCTTTACATAGCCAGTTACTTGCGTATGGGCCTTGGAGAAAACATTAACTACAACAATGTACAAATGATCTATGCAATCCAGGCCATAACACAAGGTAAATCTATGAAATTTTCAGGTTTATTATATATACTAGGACTTTTACATTAGTCAAATGGAAAGCTTTTACTATTTATATCGATTAAATATTTTGCTTTATTTTGTAATAGGCTTAGCAACTGTTCTTGGAATCACGCTGCAACAGACACTTGGACCATCAGTCGCCTCAATATTTTCGGGATTTATCCTTTCTTCGAGTTTGATCCTTTCTTACTATGCAACAAGCTACAAAGCTTTCTTCTTGACGTATGGTGTGATTTTTGGATTGGGTAATGGACTGATCTATGTTTTGCCCCTCGATGTTGCCATGAAATGGCAACCCGAAAACAAGGTAATCGGAGAATCATATCTTTTTAGACTTACACTTACATTATACAGAGAATAACTCTAAAGGTCCTTTTTACACCTAAATTACTGTTAACATAATTAGGGTATAGTGACGGGACTCATTAATGTATCCAGGGGTGCATCTGTTTTCTTGCTTTCTTCTTGGCAAACATGGTTTGTTAATCGTTACAATCGTACCCCTACTTATCTCTCTCCAGAGACCAAGGAAATTTATTATATTGATGAAGATATCCTAACTCGAGTGCCACAGCTACTATTGTGGATGGGTATTTGCTTCGCAGCTATTCAATTAATTTCTGCACCACTGTTGAATTACCCACATAAAGTCAGAATATGATATAAATAATTCACTATACCCACAGCTAAGCTTTTTCTCCAGAAATTTTTGTCACCATAAATTTTTTAAGAAATAAGTATTTCATTTTATCCCAAAATTTAAACTCAGGACGACGAGCATGTCAACAGAAAAAGAAACAGGGCAGGTATTATCAATCCTCACTTGAGATATGACCGTCTCCCCAGCTTATCTATAGCTCATATTCTCTCTTTTAAACAATTTTGGGCGTTATGGCTAATTTCTTTTTGCATCTGGCAGGTAATAAATCAACATCCCTTCCTTATAGTTCTAATATTAAATATTTTTGACATCAGTCAGTGAGCTTCATAAATGGGTATTGGAAAGTCCTCGGCCAAATTGAATTTGGTATATCTGATACTGTACTAGCTGTTCTTGGTAGCCTTGCTGCCTTCGTTGGTACAATTGGTAGACTTTTTTGGGGATACCTATCAGACTGGTATGGTTTCAAAAAAACAATGATTATTTGCTGTTTTGGGTTTTCTGTTTTCCTTTTCTGCATACCCTTATCTCGATTAGCATCTCATTTCAGTGCAATGACTTCCTATAGCATAATTATAATATGCCTGCGTCTTATAGATGCCGGGTAAGTTATCTCTATTATCACATATAGTTGATAAATCACTGTAATTATTTCTTGAACCTTTAGGTCATACATTGTTATTGCACCCGAAACTTCAAATATATTTGGAGAAAACAACTTTGGGATGGTTTTTGGATTGCTTTATACAGCGAGAGCTATAGGAAGTCTTGTAAGCTAGTTCTTCTAACAATTTATAATCTTGTTATCAATTTCTAAAATTTTCTCCAATAGGTAGCTGCAAATCTAACCTCAAAATTTTATAGCACTACAGGCTCTGGTTTGATTTGTATTATTATGGCTGTTTTCTCTATGATAGCAGGATTGGTCTCACTTGGCAATTTTTTAGAACCCATCTCTTTCCCTCCATTATATAGTCAGGATCAATTAACTAAAGTGCCATAAACTTATCAATTGAATTTTTTTCAAGTTTCTATTTCGAGGATTTACAATTATTTATACCTCTTATTTGTTGTTAGAATACAACACCAAAATAAACTAATACTAGTTGAACTCTCGTAAGTTCTATCAATTGCTGTAAATTTTTAAAGCAGAATATCTTGAAAATGATTATTTTAGTTGGTATGGTTTTGCTAAATTCTAAATCCACAACAAGGGTATTTTTTCAAGTAATAATCCCTGAAGCTAAAGTTTTTCATGTTTTATAAATATCATCAACAAACTCTTATAGTTGTGCTCTCAAGATTTATTTTACCACTAAAATTCAAGAGCCAAATAGCGAATTTATATTTACAAATATTTTGACTATTTTATTTATTACGAGAACAAAAGCATTTGCTTGGAGGGAGTGATAAAATAAGTTGGTTAGCTTTTAAAAAAATTATTGATTAGAATCCAAATTTGAAAAAATTCAGCTAGACAATATCTTCATTCGAAAGGCAATCTTCATCTTTATCGATTCCCAATTCTTCTATCATATCGCTTACTTTAACTTCTGTCATTTGGGAAACTGCAGACAACAGATTGTAGCAAATCTTTTTCCTCACACCCCACTCTTTCAAATTCAAGTTATATTGCTGCCTTACAGATTTAATTTCAGTTAAATCTAATGAAGACTTTGAGCCACGGCTCTTTTTTAATGAAATTAAATATTGCCTTCCTAAGAAATGATAATCATTATTGATACAACATAATAATTATTAGTATAATATAAACTAACTCTCTTCAAGTTTTTCCACATTCTCAATTATTTTAGACTTTCGATCCTTAAATTTTTCTAAATCTTGTAGCTCTGATCTTATTGACTTGAAGCTAGCTGAAAGTAATTATTTACTAGATCAACAAACACTTCTAAGATAACTTATTTACTTTGCATTTGCTCATTCTTTTGATTCAACTCTAGAGAAATACAAAATAAATGATACAAAAAAATCAATCAAAACAATTTGTTACCCTCGATTTTTCCTTCAATTTGTTTCAACTCTGTTTCAGACATGGGTTCACCCAATTGTGATTGTTCATAGAGATAAACCTTGCAAGAAATTTATCCCCCGATATAATTTAAAAAAGTTTTACTACCTTTGCCTTTCCATATTCTTTACATAAAACTTTTTTTTCGGTGCTAAGCTGGTCTAATACTCTTTGTAATACAGCTCTAGGAACTTCTGCGTGCAAATTATCAAATATCTTTTTTTTTAGAATTAATTAAAATTTGATAAAAAGATAGCAATAATATAACATTTTGAGCAGAATACGGCCGATTTTGAACTTTCATGTAGTTTAGGACTTTTGATTGATGTAATTCTTCATTATCTTTTCCTTTGTTGGATTTTTTATCTTTTTCACACGTTGATTCATTTTCTTTATGAGCCAGCACTTCCTTTATTTTTTGAGGCTCGGTGTCAATTTCTCTTGCCTTGTTAGCTTTTTTATCCATTTCACAAGTTGTTGTAGTCTGTTTAAAAACTGGTTTTTCTTTCCCCTGCTGAGTTGAAACATCAGAATCTTTTGAGTCATTAGCTTTTTTATCCTTATCATTGTCTGATTTTTTTGATTTTGGTGGCTTTTTTTCCTTTTCGGTATTCGAGGTTGCTAGAATATCTAGTCATTTATTTTATTCAAAGCTATGGAAAAATATACCATTTTTCCGTTTCTTGCTCTCCTTTTGATCTGGTTTTAATATTGAGTTTTCAAAATTCAATTTCTCCAGTTCGTCATCCAAATAAGTGAAGAGTGATTCGTTATCCATTGTTTTTTAGATTGATAAGACATATTAATGAAAAAATAAACTAAATATTTTTAAATAAAATGAATTTTATCATAAATGATGTTTCTTCAGAGTATATACACTAAAAGTATTGTTTTAGCTCTATCTAAGACTAAACCCAAAAAATATATTTATATTAAAATCAATTCATTCTGTTTTTGTTATGGTTTCTCCTTTATAATTTTAAAAACATCCGAATGCTTATTTTTATTTATCGGAGATATAAAACTTCAAAAGTCTAAAGCTCTAGTAGAAAACTGGTAATCTGTTAGGAAGCTTATCTTCAGCTCTCTAGATGCAATGGTTAAATATACGAGCTAACAATAATTTTGAAGCTTAACCAAGGTTATTATGTATGATCTTCAAATTGATACATTTTTTGAAAAACACGTTTAAAGCTTATTTTAAAGCTCCTTAGTAATTTTCATTAACCAAAAACGCTAAAAGATCAAGAAATTTGCTTTTTATGCCTTCAAAAAATGACCGAAGATGTGCAGGTACAAATTTGATCCCTTAATATAATGATTAAAATACCTTATTTATTTCAGTTTCAAGATCTTAAAAGGTTAAGGAGAGAGGCTAATAGACTTCAAAATGATCTATTAGAAATATCAATTGAGCTATCAAGCTTAAATTTTGGTGTATTCAATTTCTTAGATGAACCTTATCCTGAACTGAGAATTTCCCAAACAAGTCAACTCATTAATTATGAAAATTCCTCTCAAAAAAAGATTGATAAAGAATTATATTCATTTAGATTTAGGCCTCTTAATAAAAAAAAAGTAACAGCTAAAGAGAAAACTAAATATAATGACAACAATTCAAACATATCCATTAAGCCAAACCCTTATAGAATTAAGTCAAATGCCTCCAAAAATCAAAAGTAAATTAAATCAAGTTAAAACATAATTAATATACTTTCTTTCATTTATTGAAGTCCAAAGGAACCTAAAACATGTTAATGTAATTATTTCTTATTTTGAATTTTCTCTGATAGATCCAAATTGTTTCTATAAAAATCTTCAAATTTTTTTCTAAACAAAGCAAACTTTAACCATTATTAAAATGTAATATTTAAAATTAAAGTGTCAATAATAAGTTATAATTGAATAAACGAGAATATATTTATCCAATTAGACATAATATGAAAAAGTATTTATTATACGCGTAGGTGAGTTTCACGTATATCTAATTTAATATTGTAGCAAAGCATGAGATGTGACTAAGGCAACATAGTAACTAAAAACAATAATATAATAAACTTGAAAATATATATAAACTCTTAAAATTATGTTAAATTTAATTATATATGTGGAGTATAGCAATATTTTATTTAAGTTTTATGAAATCAGTCAAAGCAATATGTATACATAAAGTATTTAAAATGTTAAAGAAATTTAAAAATTATTATTTAATTAAAATAAATAATATGATTAGATAATTTAATAGGTGTACAAAAATTTATAAGTATGTTTTTGTTATGTTTATTTTGGCATCTGTCTATATGAAAGCAATAAGTATGCAAAATTAAAATATATTTTCATTTTTGTTTGATTGATAAATAGTTTTTCGAAGTTTAAAAAACATATATGAGTTAAAACTTTAAAAATGATTTTTAATCTATTTAAAGCCTCCTAGTTATTGAAATATTTTAATAACAAGAAGAATCATAATCAAAGTTTGAAAAATTCTATTGATAAGTTTTAGTTAATTTATTGAAAAATACATATAACTATCTTAAAAACTGTTGAATATGTGTAAGATAAAAATGTGTAATTACGAATAATATATATTCAAAGTATACATACCTTAACTTGTAACGTATTGATGTTATAAGTACAGTCTGGAATTATTTATGAGTTGTTGTAATTATGTATATATTAGGAATATATGTTTTTTTTTTGTGTATTAGGCCTAATTATATTTACTACAATATGTGTTTATATATAGCCAAACTAGGTGTGTAAATATATTCCTATTGAATGTGTTTTGGGCTGGTGTGTATAAATGTGAGTTATATTGATATCTTGAGAGTCAAGTTGTTTCTATTTTCAAACATCTATGTGTTCTAATTGTTTATACAATATATATTTACAAATGAATTTAAATGTATATTTGAACTTTAAATATTATTTATTTTGTTAATTAAAACCTTACTAATACCCAAGTAGTGAGAATTTATTTTTTCGTTTATTTTCATCAAATTATGAAGTTTAATTTAATTTACAATGATAATTTTACTTGATAATATTGTTTTATTATATTTCACAACTTTAACTTAGTCGAATTGAAATTATAAAATCAAGAATATACATAAAATGTTCATTAAAAATAAATATTGAAAAATTTCTAATACCTTTAACAGATATGCACACACACACATACACATATATACACACATCATCACACACACATATACACACATCATCACACACACATAAACGCAATCAAGCTTACTCACATATATACAATCACAGAGACATAACAATACAAACATAATTATAGGTACACATACACACGAGAATTTATCACTCAGAAGTGTACATACAGATATATATAAAAACATAATATTTATAAATACATCAAAATATATACAAGTAAAAATATATGACAATCCTCTATATATATAAAATAAAATACTGTGGATAAAAATAATACATTAAAAATATATGTATCAAAAGTTATAAATAGTATTTGTTGAATGTGTGTTAGCGTGTGTATATGTGTGTATGTGTTTAAATATATTATTGGTTTGATTAAGTATTATAAAAAGAAAAAACTTCAAAGCTCAAGCTATTGAAATAATAATAATAAAATATATATTCAAACCTATACGTAATATACATACCCAATTCAAACCTTTACACAAACAGACACAAAAACACACACACAAAGGTGTACACACATATGCATCATGTGTATGAATTTACATAATTGTGATTTTTCTCTTGGCATGTGAATGTGTAGATTTCTCATCTGAACTTGTCTCATCAAATAACCTTTTCTTAACCAACTCTGTTGAAATGCTAAACAGATTTTTGGTATGTGTGCAACTTTGCTGACCTTGTTCAAAGCATCTAAAGTATGAGTTAAATTCATTAGGTAAATCCTTGGGTATAAATTCATCCAAATTGCGTGTATCCCATTGTTTAACAAATCTAGACTCAGATATACCCCAAAACATACAGGCATCTGGATCTTCCTTCATTTTATGACATTTACACACACAGGATGGGCTATCAGTATGACTCCCTGTGTTATTCTTATATATATATATATATAAGAATGTGTGTGTGTGTATTATTCTCAAAGATATATAATCTTATATATATGTTTGTATTATCTAAAAAGAATTATAAATATATATGTGCGAGTATCATATTGTTGTGGATGAGTATGATGATGAGCAAATATGTACATATGTGTGTGTATGCATGTGTATATGTGTGTGTATGTATGTGTATGTGTGGTTATGTGTATGTATGTGTGTGTGTGTGTATATGTGTATGTGTGTGTATATGTGTATGTGTGTGTATATGTGTATGTGTGTATATGCGTGTTTGTGTATATACCTGAGATTCCCAATGTTTTGATAGGCGTATATTTTCCATAAGGAAATTGTTAGCCTCCTCGGGAAATGTACTACATGTGTGGTCCAATATCGAAACAAGTTTATTACTGGGTCGAATTTTCTCACCAGGATAAGCCCATTCAAAAGCATGGGCCAATGTTAACATAGATGTTAATTTAATAAG
Source organism: Nephromyces sp. MM_2019 (assembly GCA_015657535.1). NCBI lineage: Eukaryota > Apicomplexa > Aconoidasida > Nephromycida > Nephromyces > Nephromyces sp. MM_2019. The sequence goes on from JADHZB010000882.1 coordinate 9,868, forward strand.
TTCATTTGAAAGGGGAGGCGGCAATGATCTGTATAGATACACACACATATTGGTTATATAAACAGAAATCATTCAGTTGTATCATTATGTATAGGATTAATAAAATGCATATCTACAGCATGTGTATATTGTATTTATATATATATATATATATATATAATGAATAAAAGATTCAAATATTTTATACACTCAACACCATCTATACATAATACACATAATCCTCTATTCCTTTCCAACATCACACACCTCCAATACAGAGACCCAACACTCCACCCACTACACATACACTAAACACACCACGATATACATCACAACGCACTACACACTACACAACACACACACACACACACACACACACACACACACACACACACACATACACATACACATACACATACACATACACACACACACATACACACACACCTTCGACACCATAGCCCACGTATAGCTCTTTCATGTTCATCTAAGAGTTCAACAATGCCTCCAGCCACAGGCTTAAAATTTTGATTTTGGACAACTTCTGCCACAACTAGAACAAACCCACAAATTTCTGGGTTTGTTAAATTGTCTACCATTCGTTGTATTACATTTAAGCATTTAAATGTGTCTATTGAAGATGTGTGTATATTGTTAAATGTATCTTTATTCTCATTGAAAGTATACACATTTGTTGTGTGTGTGTGTTGGTATTTATGTGCTGTTTCTGATTTGATAGGTCCCTATATAACAATTTTTGAATATATAATTGTTACATACACATAATTGGGTTTGAATAATATATCAATATGTGAAAAATTAGATGTTTGTGCGTGTATATTGAGATGTAAACTATACAAGAAAACAATCATATAAACATATTAAAGTGATCGCATCTTTATAATTTATAATAAATACACACATTATCTTTATAATTTGTGTTAAACACACACATAATCTTTAAAATTTGTAATTAATACACACATCATCTTTATAGTTTATGATAAAAATACACACCAATTATCATAGACATATATAGATGTACTCTATTTATACATATGTTTATATAGAACTAATTCCACACATTTAATTTACGCGATTTTGTTCCGGTTATTTTCTTATGTACGTAGACGTATATCTAACAATTGACAAAATTCAATATATACTCTTTCCTATTATACCTTATCAGATCCAATCAGTATAAACACACACATATAAACACACACATATATAATAAACACACACACATACATACATATAGATATGTATATATATATACGAGGATACATATATCCACATACATAGTTACATATATACCCTTCACACACGTAGGTATACTCAACACATTACACACACCTGTTGATCAATGTTCCTTTCATAAATTATTGGGTTGTTAACAAAGTGTGTGTAAAGTGATTTCCTAAATTTTGAGTTGTTCTTAAGTATTTTCTCACGTATTCCAGTTTGATTAATGTGTGCATTTTCTCCCTGTAAAGGTAGGCCTAGTAAGAATGCCTTCAAACCAATCTCTTTGAAGTAGTGTGTACTCCTTTCAACGATTTCTTTGTAAGGTTTATCACTAGCCATTTAATGTGTAGGCTCAAGAAGTTAAGATGTGTGTGTATTGTGTGTTTGTAGGGATGATGATTTCTCCTTGATAATTTATATATATTATATGGGGAGGGTGAGTGTATTACATCTTGTAGTAAGTGAGCGTTAACATGTATATAATCAAAGGTTCAGATGTGTGTGTGTTTTTATAATGTATAAATGATATACTAAATTTGAAATTCAGATTGGCATATATACAGTAGAAAATGTGCGTGTGTGTTGTACAAAAGATTTAGAGATTGGGGGGTGTCAAGTGTGTGGACACAATATGTGTGTGTGTGTGTGTGTATGTCGTGTCTGTGTCGTATATGTGGTATAAGATGTTGAGAATAGGGGGAATAGAGGTGTGGACACAATGTGTGTGTATGTTTAATGGACCAAATTATAAAGGGAGAATTGGAGGTAGATCAAGGATATATAAAACAGCTGTTTAATGTGTAACTTCAGTGTAATTTACCATTTAAAAGATGAGTGATTTTGGCTGTTAGTTTAAATGTGTGTGCATATGAAATCTTCAAGTATAATTTTACAAAAATTTTGTCGAATTTTTATTTCTTTCAAATTACACACCACCAAATTTCAATCAAAAGTGTTAAATAGTTTATTAATTTTGAAATGTACAAGACATCATATTTCATCGATTTAAAATAGTGCATACTGATTTATATACATACACAGCTACATATACAAGCAACAATTAATGAGCATATAGATATACACTCATATATTTATATATATCTATATATACACATACACGCAAATTGAGTGTGATGTGTACATTTCAGGGGGTATATACACTATATATATCTTAGTATCCTTATAAAAAAGTATTTTAAATACTCTTACCAACACAATTGATGCACAAAAATATATTTATAACAATATATATATACACACACAGCAATAGACAACACACAGCATTACATACACACACAGTAATAGACAACACACAGCATTACATACACACACAGCAATAGACAAGACACAAAGTATTACATACACACACAGTAATAGACAACACACAATATTACATACACACACAGTAATAGACAACACACAATATTACATACACACACAGTAATAGACACACACAGCATTACATACACACACAGTAATAAAAACACAAAGCATTACATACACACACAGTAATAAAAACACAAAGTATTACACACACACAGTAATAAACACACAAAGTATTACACACACACAGTAATAAACACACACAGCATTACATACACACACAGTAATAAACACACACAGTATTACATACACACACAGTAATAAACACACACAGTATTACATACACACACAGTAATAAACACACACAG
>JADHZB010000887.1:7451-19531 GCA_015657535.1 Nephromyces sp. MM_2019
GTGTACAAATTATTGATATATAATATCATGTGTGTACAAATTATTGATATATAATATCATGTGTATACAAATTATTGATATATAATATCATGTGTGTACAAATTATTGATATATAATATCATGTGTGTACAAATTATTGATAAATAATATCATGTGTATACAAATTATTGATATATAATATCATGTGTGTACAAATTATTGATATATAATATCATGTGTATACAAATTAATGATATATAATATCATGTGTGTACAAATTATTGATATATAATATCATGTGTGTACAAATTATTGATAAATAATATCATGTGTGTACAAATTATTGATATATAATATCATGTGTGTACAAATTATTGATATATAATATCATGTGTGTACAAATTATTGATATATAATATCATGTGTGTACAAATTATTGATATATAATATCATGTGTATACAAATTATTGATATATAATATCATGTGTATACAAATTATTGATATATAATATCATGTGTATGTAAACATAAAACCATGTGTGTGTGTGTGTGTGTTATATTAGATAATGTGAAATCAATTGAATCAACAAACTGCAAAATCTCAGTTTTACAAAATGAAAATATTGAAATATATAAAAAATTACAATATATAACAAAATCAATCCCCTCGATTGGTATGTAAAATTATATATACACACAAATATGTTATGTGTGTGAATCTGAGAAATATATATAGCATAATATTAAATGTTATATTATGTTAATAATAATGTAGAGCTAATATATATATATATATATATTGTGTGTTATATTTTAGGTATATAATTTATAATACCAAATTATGTAATTATATTGAATAAATACACACGTAAATATCCTAACCCCACAGATATTGTAGTATAAAACACATACATATACATCACTTACACACAAATATAACATTCATTAATATATATTTATAAAATATTATTACACACATTGTTTCAATATAATATAGTATTTATATAGACAAGCACCCAATATTTTAAAATCTATTTTTTTAGTTTTATCGATTGTTACTTTTTAGTTTGAAAAAAAAAAAAATTTTAATTATTCTAAATTTATCAATTAACATAAACATCATTCATATTTATACACACATACTATATATATATATATATAGTTATACAAACACACCACAATATTTATGTAAACCTATACACAAAATTACATATACATACTATATATATTTACGCTTATAAACACATTCACAATATATATATATATATATATTATAATTAAGAATATAAAGTTAAAAGTGTATAGAAAATAGTGTAAATTTAGAAATACATATTACACAGCTTAATAAAATAATTTCTTTTTAATATATATAGTGTATGTATGTGTGTATGTGTATGCGTATGTATGTATGTGTGTGTATGTATGTGTGTATGTGTATGTGTGTGTATGTATGTGTGTGTATGTATTTATGTATGTGTATTTATGTATGTGTGTATGTGTATGCATTTATGTGTGTGTATTTATGTATGTGTGTATGTGTATGCATTTATGTGTGTGTGTGTATTTATGTGTGTGTATGTATGTGTGTATATATGTGTGTATATATGTATTTATGTGTGTGTGTGTATTTATGTGTGTGTGTGTATTTATGTGTGTGTGTGTATTTATGTGTGTGTATTTATGTGTGTGTATGTATGTGTATATGTATGTATTTATGTGTATGTGTATGAAAATATTTGTATTATGTATGTGCATATATAATAAATGTGTGTAAAATTCTATATTTATATCATTTGGTTTAGTTTGATTTCATAGTGAATACAAAAATTAAAAACAAAAAAAGGAAAAATAATTTTACTTTTGTAAAGAGCAGCAGTGTATATACAAAAGAAGCCATTAATATACACATACACAAACATATATATATATATTTGTTTGTGTATGTGTAATTGTATGTGTGTATATTTAATTAATTTAAAAATTATGAAATTTCATAAAATTAAAAACCTTCACAATTTTACACACAAGCTAGTAAAAGTATATAAGAGAATATATATATGAAATGTTATTTATATGTAATTAAAATTAAATGTGTTTAGAGTAATGTGTACCTGTATGTAAATAAAATGATATTGCTATTGAAAAATCTTTTTTTAATTGCAAAAATAGGAAATACGAATTTTTGAAAAAAAAAAAAATAAATAAATAATAAATATATAAAAAAATAATAATATGAAATTATATATTTATTTATATAATAAATTCATTAAAGAGTGTAAATATACCTTTCTATTCCGATAAATAATAAAAAATACAATCAAGTTAAATTCTGTGTGTGTGAATATATAAAAATTCAAGTGAGGGTAAATTTAAATTAAAATTAAGACGATCTAAAGAGAATAAATTTATTTATAGTTCAGAAAGTTTTAAATGATTCAGAAAGTGGATATATCTGGATTATTTAGATGTGTGTTTGTGTGTATATTCATCTTTGTGACATATTTTGAGTTCTTATATGATTTTTAGTAGTTAATGACTGTAGAGTGTGTAACTGCCTTTAACAGGTGTAAAAGATAGGTATGCTAAGGCAGCAATATAAATAACACCAATACAAGCTAAGAGTAACCATGCTACTACACCTAAATTAACTTCTAAAATTGTGTTGATCATCAACCAGAAATTTGCAACAACAACCGTTAAGGTACATAAATACATTAAATACTTGGGATATCTACCTAATGTGAACAATCCCATCGCTTTAGAGCTTGTAAACAATTTGAGAAGAGGTACAATAGCTATAGGTAATATAAGGGCTTGTAAGATGTTTACACCTTCGGAAATAGTATCAACAGTGTATTCTCCCAAAAATATAAGTGAGAATAAGGGTATAATTGTTATACACCTTGTTATCATAATACGTACAAAAGGTGAAAAGTTAAGGTTTAGTATACCTTCCATAATATATTGTCCAGCATAAGTACCAGCCATAGTAGAATTTTGACCTGCTGCAAATAAACCAATAGCCCATATATATACGCTCAATGGGCCTAATACTTGTTTGAGTGCAATGTGAGCAGTATATAAACTGAGATTATCATCAGGGAATTGTATACTTGGAGAGGCAAAGGAGGCAACCACAGCTAAATTGATTAGGAATGATAAAAAGAGTGCCAAAGCAGTTTCAATAGAGAAGAAGAAATTTGCTTCTCGAACTTTCTTGATTTCAGTTCGGTGGATTGCCCTTGATCTTACCAATGAACTGTGTAAAAATAAATTGTGGGGCATAATTACACAACCTAATAAACCAAGTGCAGCTGAGGCAGTCCCTGGAGGAATGTCAGGTACAAATAGACCATAAAGAACATCAGATACAATTGGCTTAATAGCCACAAAGTTGTACCAAAAGCATATGGCCATTATAAACACTAGGATGCAAAATAAAGTTTCTAATTTTCGAACACCAAATACTGTAATTATCAAGAATGTGAATGTGTCCAATAATGTAACAATGATTCCAAGCCAAAGAGGGAAACTAAAAAGGAGTTTAAGTGAAATAGCAGTACCTATAACAGCCTGAAAATCCGCACCAATAATCGCAAATTCGATGAATATCCAAATGAGTATAGAAACAGGTCTTCTATATTCAAGTCGAATGATAGTAGCAAGATCTTTCCCTGTGATATTACCAAGGCGTAGTGACAATACTTGGAAAACCCAACCAGCTATGTGTAGAACCAAGAGTAACCAAAGTAACGAATATCCACTGGTAGGAGAGTTGCGAATGCCACCTATTTGGATGTCTCCTTCAAGATTTCCGGGATCGAGATAAGCCATTGAAATCAACCAACCTGGGCCAATAAATGAGCTCAATTTAAATAAAAATCGTTTGAACTTATACCACGCAGATCGACGTCTTGCCCTGATTGGTTCGATGTTCTCAATCATAGATGTGTTTTTATCCTCATCATCCGAGTCCATTTCATAGATTGGTACAGTGCCATTTTCAAGGACATCAAACCTCCAAATACTTCTTTTACTATTCATGTGATTCTCAGCTGCCATATGAGGAGGGCTTTCAGAAAACATGGGCTCAGGAAGAAGAGTCCGAGACGTTTTTTGTGACTCCTCAATTTTTGAAAAGGGAGTGTTAAATTCCGAGTAAAGGTTATTCATCGTTTGTATTTGGCTGGGAATATTGATCTCAAGCGTGTTAGGGTACCGAGTTTACCTCTCGGGGTAGTTTATATGGTATTAAAGAATTTTTTATTGAAGATGGAAGAAGAGGTGTGTATAACACATGTATGGGTGATCAGTTAGCTTGTGTACATTTAAGTTGACAGTGTTAAAAAAGCTTTATAGTAAAAAAGTTATACATACAAAATGGCTAGAAGACTAATAGGTAAAATAGCTTTCCAAAGACTATGAAAGATCTCTCGAAAGTAAATGAAGTAGTAGAAAATGTAGTAGTGGCAGTTGCAGTATCAGCTAATTAGCATGTTAATTAATAAAGAGATTTAAAATAATATGCTTGAAGTAAACCCTTAGAGGTAGAATAAGATCAAACAAAATTCATCAATTGTTTAACACTGTGTTACTTGAACTCTCAATCTTGCTAAACTTCATTGAGCAAAAGATTAAAAATTGAAATTAAAATCGTAGGTAACATTAGATTTTTCTTTTAAAGCAGAGAGTTAGTAAAGCTGTGTAATAACGAACCATGAAAAATAGAGTGTTGAAGAATTGTGTAATAGCATACACAAAAGCTTATAAAGTTATATCAATATTATTGGTTAAACATGCAAGCATTTAATGATTAATACATTTCAAAAAGGATTATTAAGTAGTGCATAGAATTAACACTAAACAATAGTGTATATTATTTTGATATATTGTAGTCCTTTGGGCGCAGTGTTATATAGGTTTAGCTTGAAGACAAGATACAGATATTGCTGAATAATGATGTTTAGAAAAAAACCCTATGTACTCAATTTAGTGACCATTAGTTAATTGTCAATTTTAAGTTAATTATTTTTATTAGACTATATTTACATGTAAATTAAATCACTTCAACCAAGCTGCAGTAATCTATAGCATAAAAGGAATAACTCAATGAGCAATAAATAGAGTTAATATTCTTAATAATCATTTATAGTTATTGGGAGTTTGCTTGGTAGTATATTCTGCAATTAAAATGCATAATAAGAATATATATATAGCCCCTCAGATGCTAGCTAAATTGAAATAATATATTCATTGCTATGTTTAGGTAACGAGTTATGTAACCTTTTAAAGAAAGTTCAGAGTATAAGCAATATGCATTTTGGTACTATAACAAAAATTACACATGCATGTGAGAGTAAGTGAAATTACTTGGACTACAACGAACAATTCATGATGCAATAAAACTATGCTTGGATAGACGGACAATACAGGGAGATAGCTACGCTTGAACGTAATCAATACCTGTTATGTTAACACGTTAGCATATAAATAAAACCTTCAATGTTAATTGGCTTATTTTGGTAAAAGCTCACTACTGAGGAGTTAATAGCCTATTATTATATGTATAAATATTCTACCTATGCTAGAATTAGGATATGCTTCTATATTGAGGGTAGTTGTAGTAGACCTTTTACTCTGTGGTTAAAACATTTTCAAGTGTTGTGTGTGCAACTATAGGCTCTAATATATAATTAATGTAGCCTATTTTTTGTATTCTTTAAAAACCTGTATATGTGCACATATAACAAGAAATATCTTATATGACCTTGGGATTTATTTAAAATTTACAGAGTCTTGAGAATGTAATTTTATAATTACAATAGGTTAATTCTAGCCTTATGAAAATCATTACGCTATATATTTAAAACATGGAATTTATAATTTATATTGAATTTTAATCTATGTATACATGTAAAAGCATTATTATCATTTTATCTGTAGTGATTTACTGAATATCAATCAGTGTAAGTGATTCATACCTTAGCTATATTTTGTAAATTTTAGTCTTATCAATATGAAATACATTTTGATCCCAAACAGCTCGAGTTATATAAACGTTGCCCAGATTATTAGGACTAATAAAGTCATATTTTCTTTAGCCCACAACTTACATTCAGCTATTATCTTATGAAAATACGCTGCAATAACTTTTTAAACATCATATCTAACTCTCATTGTATCTTGGTTTCTGAAGTAGAGTTTTTTCCAGGATAGTTTACACTATAACTATCCTATTCACATTTCTCATTGCTTTTCTATTCTATTAATGAGATAAATCCTTTAATTAAAATTATCTCGATTTCTAATAATAAAATTATTCTGATTGAATTCTATTTGAGAGCAGCTATAATAAATAATTAAAAAGGAATTGAGTTTAATAATAATTGAATCGAAGGTTCAAAAAAATTATTTTAATTCACATTGCTCTGATAAATAAATTCTTAAAAAAAAGCATATGATCTGAAGTTTGTATTCAATTAGAGGTATAAAAACTTATAAAAAATATCTACTTAACAATATCCAGTTTATTATACAAGTATAGCCTCACAATGAGGTGATCACAGTACATTAGGCAAATATCTTTCCAAGCATAAAACAATAGCTTGAATTAATTATACTTATATAATTTTTTTATACCCAGATACAAAAAAGTCTGAGAGTACAGATAATCAGGAGTTATACACAACTGAGAATTCAGAGATTTCTTCAAATCCATGTTCACAAGAACTCAAGGATACCAATAAAAAATTATATAGACAAACACACGAAAATATACACACACATACACATTTATTTACAAATGCGCATAAATATGATAATAATTCCCATACACATACACACTTACCTACACATACATATATAGATTCTCATACACATAAAATTACAGTTTTATCTAACATAGAAGGCTAATAAAAATTAAGCTTATAGCATTAATAAATTTGAACTAGACAAGCTATGAATATACACATATACAATATTGTATTGTTATATATACTTTATGTTGGATAATTTGTGGCCTAACTTAAAACTGAAAGTGCAAATACATATTTCCAACCTCCCATTAATTTGATTGATTTATAAAACTAAAACGAATTATTAAAATTTAATATTTATTCTTCCCAAATGAAGTAAAAATATTAAAAATTCAATAGAATGATATATCATGATTAGCTTAAAGTGTAGTTACAACCAATTTGAAAATCCTAGATTCATAATAAATGAAATTACTTTTTAAGTAGATAAAAAATATATACATAAAACCTTGTTGAAATGTTGGAAAATTAAATTTGCTTAGACTGTAATTACATTAGAAATAATCTTGTTTCGAGAGGAGCCTAAGAAAACAATATAAAATAAATAGGCTTTTAATAGATTATAAATTTAATATTATCGAATATTTGAATTTGTGTAATATAAGATTATATATCTAATTTTTGTTTTATACAAATTTATATATATGTAAAACAAAAATATAAAATTTGAATTAATTTACATTTGGTATAAATTTATTCTTTTGATATACATATATCATTTGTTATGTGTGTATATCTTTTTTATTTATTACTTAGAGTTTTGTATTTGATTCAAAATATGGCTACAATTTGTGTGTATTTAATTTAAATAACTAAATAAATTTATATGTTTGTGTCTTAAAATAAATTATTCACATTTGTAGCTCGAAGATATTTATACAAATATTAAAATGTAAAATGATGTGTAGGCTAGGATATACTTGTGTGCTTAAAGTGTAAATTTAGACATAAATGTGCTATGGCAATGTAAATGTATGCATTAATTTGGGTGTGGTAATATGTGTATATCAATATGTTTGTGGTAGTAGTATGTGTGTGTGGTGGGATATGTGTGATAGTGTGTGTGAGATAGTGTGTGTGTGGTAATATGTGTATATCAATATGTTTGTGGTAGTATGTGTGTGTGGTAGGATATGTGTGATAGTGTGTGTGAGATAGTGTGTATGTGGTAATATGTATGTTGTAGGTGTGATGAAATGCGATGATATGTATATATATGTTTTTGTAACAAGTATGAAAGTGTACATAATTTGTCACTCACAAGGGTTACACTTTTTGATTGTATGTGAAAATATTATTCGCTCAAACCCTCTTCAAACATTGAAATCTAGATCATATATACATGTATAAATATATATATATAACCACACACTTTATAAGTATTATAACAACAATCATATATTTAACATATGTGTAGATGTTTTGATGTGAATACTTTTTTTGTATGTGTGTAGGAGTGTATATGTATGTGTATAAGTTTAAATTATGATCAACTCAATGGCTAATATTGAGCCAAAAATTGATGACACTCTTTACTTCTTTGACCCAACATTTATCAGCCCAACAATTTTCCTTATTTGGTTAGGTGGTGCAACAGGTGTGTATATTTATTTACATACGTATTCATATATATATACATATATATATATATATTTATTCATTTATTTATATACGTGTGTGTATGAATGTTTGAGGGTGTGTATAGATATATATTGATTTATGGTTATCTTTAAGCCTTAATAAATGTGTGGTTGATATGTGTATTGTATACAATAGTAAAATAAATCATTTTAAGATATGATGTGTTTGTATGGCTTGTCCCTATATATGTATATGGGTAGCCATATGTACCTATATAGATATATATTTGCTTTGAGTTAGTTGCGTGTAATCGTTTTTTTAGTTAGATATCAATCTCAATCATTGATAAAGTGTAAATGACCAAATTATAATTCAAACACACACCATACTATAACTTGATGATTATATGGAGTTTTAGATACATACATGTATATGTTAGATGAAGCAAATGCATACACACACATTAATTCCGAACAATCATTTTTGCTCTATATCTAGCTGTGTGTAAACAATATATTTGAATTTAAAATCAATGTCTATGTAATTAATTTGAATTGTTTATACAACATATGCACCATATCTCAAACATAAAATACACATACAATTGCATCTTTTTCTAAATCATATATTTACACACATTTTCATATATTCATTTATCATACATCTCATACTTCATTATACTCATATGTCTTATCTACTTTCACACACTATATACATATACACAACATACAAAAAGATGTAACCACACTATATAACATAAGGCTACACATATAATAATTTTGATATAATTAAATATATCTACACACTATACAATTTGGTGGCTCACCCTTGTACATTTAGACAGATATACCCCATTCTAATATACACACACAAACACACACATACTATATTGTTAGCAATTAACACAATTCGCTTATCATCAGTACATATATTATTACACATTATTTGTGTGTGTATGCATGAAATAAAGTAATTGGTGTGTGTATATGTGTGCATGAAATAAAGTAGTTAGTGTAAGTGTGTGCATATTTAATATGAACTAATAATAAATGTGAAAATAATGAATGTATACTTTTGTTTAACATTTAATTAAAGTATGTGTAAGCAATCAATTTATATGTTTTTGAACCCTAGATTGCTTATCTGTGTGTAAATAATGGGCACATGCTCTATACACAATATACACACATCTAAACAATAAATCAATACATACATCTATATATAATAAACAAGCATACACATATACATATATAATAGATATACATATATACAAACCCACATCCTCATGTCCGCAATAAATCTATACATACCCACACTCTTACAATTGATTAACACACCCACACTCTCACAATAAATCAAAACACACACACACAAAATCTAAACACACCCATACATAAAACCTGAACCACACATACACACAAAATCTAAACCCCACACACACGCACACACATTCATAAAACCTAAACACACACATACACACACACATTCTAAATATACACGCACACACACACATACATAGACACAAAATATATACATATCCCATAATAAACATATGTGTGTGTAATAATGAAACAACGATATTTGTAGTAAATGAGGCAAGTGATGTATTAATAAGGAAATTAAATAATGAGCAACAAAATAAACCATCACCCACAACCTATCTTACACACCAAACCGATATAAAACAATTTAATACAGCCTCCTCAATCAATTTTCATTCCCTGACAAAATACACACAAAATTCCATATTTCCAAACAATTCTGACACACCTAAATTTACACACTATAAACAGCCTTATTTATCAGAACTAGACCCTTCAGATGATATTACTTCTAAATTTTTATATTTAAAATCACACACAGAATTAACTCGAATTATTACAACCATTTTATCTAGACAATATCTTATCCTTGAACAAATTGAACCTTATTTGGTAATTCTGCATACACACACACATATATCATGTATACACACACACACATATTATATATACACACACACACATATTATATATATACACACACACATATTATATATACACACACACACACATTATATATACACACACACATATTATATATACACACACATTATATATACACACATATTATATATACACACACACACATATTATATATACACACACACACATATTATATATATACACACACACATATTATATATACACACATACATATTATATATACACACATACATATTATATATACACACATACATATTATATATACACACACACATATTATATATACACACATATTATATATACACACACATTATATATATATATACATACTATATACACACACACTCACATTATATATGTATTTATATATATATATATATAGATATATAACATACACTCATATATATTTTTTATACACACTCCTAAATAATTATAAAAACCTTCACAATTCCACTTTATATATAAATAGTTGCACACATTTCACTAAGTATGTTATTTACAATTTTTTTCATACACACACACACACTAAAATGATAAATGTGTGTAATTACACATTTTCAGGCCAATCCATATTTATTTTTGTATGGCTTACCTTATCAAATTGACAGGCCAACCAAACAATTTATAATTAAATGGTATAACTTGAATACATATATATATATATATATATATATATACATATTCAAGTGTAGTATGTGTGTGTGGTGTGTGTGTATATGTGTATAGTATGTGTGCGTGTGTGTGTGCATATGTGTATAGTATGTGTGCGTGTGTGTGTCTGTAGTGTGTGTGGATATATGTGTAGTGTGTACGTGTGTGGATATATGTGTAGTGTGTACGTGTGTGTGAATATGTGTAGTATGTGTGGTGTGTGTGCATGTGTGTGTATATGTGTGTGGTGTGTGTGTGTGTGTGTATCTGTACATACAGTGTGTAGATATGTGCATTTACCTATATATGTATATGTATATATATGCAAAGGTACATATTTTTGTGTGCCTATGTGTACATATGTATGTAAATTTATGCATTATATATAAATATAAATATGTAATATGTGTGTATATAAACATATATATCTAAATTTACATTATACATAATACTTTTGTGTGTGTAAGTTATTATAATTTGAATAAAGGATTTTTGACTGAATTTATTAAAACTAAAAAGGGAAAAATCAATTTGAATATAAACAACCGAAAACTTAATTCAATTGGTATATGTTTCATAAATGTGTGTGTGTATATATAATAAGTGTGTGTGTATATTTATAATGTATTTGCATGTATATTTATGGTGCATGTGTATTTATAATGTGTATACGAGTGTATATATGGTGTATGTGTGCGTGTGTGCATTTACAGTAAGTTTGTGTTTTCCTACTTGCATCGTATGAGCCTCTGAAATTGTAGTGTGTGTATGTGTGTGCTTGTTTTTTACACCAAGAGTTATTATTAAATTAATTTTTACTTGTTTGTGTAAATCATTTTTTATTTACACATTTCAATATATTAGTATTTTTTTGTGTGTGAATGACTACCTTTATTTCTTTAACTACCTAATGCATTATACACACACATATATATATAGATTTTTGTAATACATAATTTACACACACATACATACATATATACACACATACATATATACACACATACATATATACACACATACATATATACACACATACATATATACACACATACATATATACACACAT
>JADHZB010000887.1:19660-22160 GCA_015657535.1 Nephromyces sp. MM_2019
CATATATACACACATACATATATACACACATACATATATACACACATACATATATACACACATACATATATACACACATACATATATACACACATATATATATATATATATATTCAGCTAAATATTTGAACGTACGCCTTTCTAACTTACAGAGACAGGTATAACTTTACACACATATTTGGATTATAAATGTGTATACTATGTATTTATCGTATGATTTAGAAATATGTGTAGATATTCATATGTGTATGTACTTTTATATATATGAATACTTAGATCTATGCTTGTATGCTTATTTATATGTGTGTATATATGTTTATGTGTATAGGTACTAAATAATGAATGAAATCTTATACATAATTTATTAATGTGTGTATATACTTCAAACCTTTCATACACTCAAATAACATTTTTCAACAATAAAATACTCAAATAAAATTCATCCAAATTTACACACAAATATTCTTTCCTTTTATAAAATGACTAAAGACACACACACAATCAAACTGAATATATACATAACTTTTATATATATATCTATACATCTATTATAAAGCTACACACTTACCTACACACACAAACACACACACATAATCCTCCTTGTACACAAACACACACATATACATAAAGACACACACTTACAATCACATCAACACACACACCATCATTGATACCTACCAATACACAATCCCGACCACACACACATACCTACACACTTAAGCATATAGACATATATATACACTCTTAACCACATATACACAATCACTTATTGAATTACTTTTACACACACCTGATCACACACACATATGCATACTGACAACCAACTACATACACACACCTATATACACACACCTGCATACACTCACCTACATGCACACACCTATATACATACACCTACATACACACACCTACTTATATACACACCAAAACACAATCATATACATACAGCAAATTATATACACACACATAACCATTTAATATTATGTGTGTAGGTGGAAAATATAAAAAGAGTTTATAATTGGTTTACAAATGCAACTATAAATGAACAGCTAAGTATTTTTAATAGTGAGGAGCCTACACATATTACACACACAATGGCAAGTGTGTATTATTGGCTTGAATTAGGGCCTAATCTTACAAAGTAAATGTGTGTATTAATAAATACAAGAAATGTGTAATTTATATTACATTTAAAGCACTAAAAACTTTATTATATATATATATATATATACACTTTTCTAACCAATATATCTGATCTAATCTTCTTACACGTACATTATACAACACACACACTACACAACAATCATTATATAGCACACACACATGTGCATATATATACACACACTAAATAACATACATTATATGGCATAAAAACATACACTTTTTCATGCATACACGCACACTAAATATTCACACATCACACATACACATCAACCACACCCATGTTACCCACACACACATAATTTAGCATACACACACATACACACCCATCCAAACATATACACACACACACTTGCCATCTTCATAATGTAGCAGGGATGTGTGTAAAGTAATTAAGGGGTTAGGTGTAGTAAGAAGATGATATAAGTTAGATTTAAAAACATTTGTTTAGATTTTATTTATAAATGTGTGTGTATATATCTGTGTGTGTATATATATGTGTGTATGTGTGTGTGTGTGTATGTGTGCGTAAAATCTTTGTGGGGATGTTGGCTAATCTGTGTATGTCATGTGTGCATGTGATGAGTTTGTGTGATGTATGTCTTATGTGCTTGTGTGTGTGTAATGTGTGTGTATGCTTGTGTGCACGTTTGTATGTGTGTGTGTGTATATAACATATATATATATATATATATATATGTTATATACACACAGGAGGTACTTTTGTTTTTGTTGGATTACTTACTACCAGTAAGTTTAATAATAATTTTCTTATTAAATATTAGTGTAGTAAATTATGTATAAGACCTATCAATATATGTGTTTATAATTAATGTGTGTGTGAGAATGTGTGTATAAATAACTAGTATGTTTATATTATAATGTGTATAAATATGCTGAAAGGTTTTAAAAATACATACTATTTACTAATGTCAGTAGCTCATTTTATATAGATAATATTAATTTCAAAATAGTGTGTATGGGCATATATATATATATATATATGAGCAAATATTTATGTGTATATATTCTTGAATATTTTTTTTTATAACTGTGTAAAAATAATAAAGTTTTACACACTATATTCAAGTATATATGTGTATTCAATTGAGGTTTATATATATACATATATATATGTGTGCGTAGATAAATCAGTCTAAATAAATATATGCAAATAAATATGTGTAACAATAAATGTGTATAAATTAATGTGTGTAAATTAATGTGTATAAATTAATGTGTATAAATTAATGTGTGTAAATTAATGTGTATAAATTAATGTGTATAAATTAATGTGTATAAATTAATGTGTATAAATTAATGTGTATAAATTAATGTG
>JADHZB010000887.1:27160-43546 GCA_015657535.1 Nephromyces sp. MM_2019
GTGTGTATATGTGTGTGTTCAAGTGTTATATTGGGTGTGTATAGATAGGTGTTTTGAGGGCGGGTAGAAATGTGTGTGTGTTTGAAAATGTTATATTTGGTGTGTGTAGATAGGTATTTGGAACTGGGGGAGGTGTGAAAATTATATGAGTAGAATTTTAAGTATTGGGTATGTGTAGGTAGGTCTGGGGAGTGGAGGGGTAGGGAGTGAAATGTGTGGGTGTAATATTGGGTAGTTATAATCTATTTTAAAATGTTTGAATTAGGTTTGTAGTTTCAATTATTTTACGTAAAATTTATATAATTATAAACTTCGTTGATGCCAAAAAATACATACACAGTTTGTGTTAGTTATATATAATATGTGTTGTTTGTGTGGTGCGTGGTTGTGTGCCAGTGTGTAATATGTGATTTTGGTGTTTGCAGTGTGTAGTTTGATGTGTTTGAAATGATGTAAATGGTGTGTTTTGTGTGTAGGTTAAATGATATGTATGGAATCTATGTAAAATGGTGTGGATTGTCTGTGCTAAGTTTTTCGTGTGTATAAGTTGTGTGTGATTATATGCTGGATGTATCGGGTGTGTGAAGTTGATTATTGTAAGTGTGTGTGTGTGTTGCAAGTTTGCTAATATAATACGTATATGTGCTTGTTGTAGGTGGTGAGTTTTTTTATTGGTGTGTATGTTTTGAGGTATGTGAGTGGGTAGTATGTATGTATGGATAGCTAACATATGTGAATTATGATTTACATATACATGTTAAACACTTTTAAAATCTTTATAGCACAAACCTATGTGTTAAATTTCAATTAATATCCGAATCCACTTGAATTTTGTTTTACACACACATAAAGTTTTATTTTTTCAGATATAGACATTTGTTATGACTGTTGGTCTTACACATATTGATGCTTTTTAAATTATACACACAATATAACATTAGATATATCATATATATATATATATATATAAAGCTTTAACAAGTTCAATATGATTTTTAAAATAATTTACATTATTTGGTTTTTTATATTTTTGATATTTTTAATTTACATATTTGAAAGAAATAACATTTTTTATTATATATACAAAATTTTTTTTTTTTAATCAATACACACACCTTTAAATATATATATACATTTATATATATATATCGCTTCTACTACATTAATCTTTATTTATTCTAGACACATGTATCTATAGTTTCTGAATTCCTAGTAATTAACTCTAAATGCAATTCACACCTACTGAACTAAACACACAGACACACACATATGTAAATAAATACACAGCTTCTATTAGAGTATACATAAAAATATCATCTAAATATAGATTAATATCTAAATAAGTGCATAGATATAAATATAGCTAGTTACATATAATTTATATATACTTGTGCTTTAAGTGTGTAGGGAACTTTTTCTCATCATTCAATTGATGTTTTGGAGAAAAGACAATATATATATATTTATATATATATATATATATATTAAGAGCTTCTTGCTTAATTATCAAAATGAGCTAATTTCGTTGATTTTGAAGAAATTTTAAATTATCATTTCCAGTTTTAGAATTAATTAAACAAAGAGAATAAACAAAAACTTACCAAAACTTAAATGGTTGCATTATAAATATTTTAAAAGCTGTCTGTAAATAAACATTCTGAATACATAAAAAAATTATCATTGTTTATCTTGTAATATAATAATTATAATACCAAAATAACTTGCTTGAAGTATGATATTTCTTAACAACACTTGTAAACTTATCAAAATAAAACAATCAAATATGATGTAATTTTATGTTTATAGTTATAATTTTAACATAAATGATCTAAGTTATTAAGATGGAGCTTTCAAAATCACAGAATATTAATTTTACCCAAAATCATTTTCAAGAACATCTCTTTGAAACCAGTATCATTAACATTAACACTTACTCAACATTACATGTTATAACCATTTTAATAACATTTATGGTAGTCTATTTTTCTCTCTTGGCTTCAATCGATTTTTTAGTATCAAATTTCAACCGAACTGAAGCCATTTCAACCAACCATCAAGAAGATAATATAGGTATTTAATGTCATAACTCGGATTGTTAATATTTAGGTGATATCAAGCCTTCAGAAACTTCAAATTATTTATAACTATACCAAATACTTGAGATACTCTAAATATATCAAATACTTAAAACATGTTTACAATAACTCCTTCGGTCAACAAATTCCGTACTGGGAGACTCTTGGTTTCTCCAAACACAACCAATACAGATATAATAATAAATTTAACCCCAAACCAAGTCAATATAACCACAGCAACAATAAATACAGACACAACGGCAGTGGCCCAAACAGCATCAAATATAGATACAACAAACTCAACTGACGTAAATTTAACAGATTCAAACTCAACTAACCTAACCACAGTCTCAAGAGATGATGGTATAGAAACACCCAATTTTATCCTTTCTTCACAATGCTTGCTGGCAAACTCTTATCTTTTACCTACACTACTAAGAAAGATAATAGGTAAATATCCTATTATCTCATACCCGCTCGGCGATGTTGTGAGCTTCATATCTTCTTCGGTTAATAATCATGATTTTATGAATAGTATGGAATTTGGAGATCGTCAAGGATTTTGTGTAGTCCTATCACTAAGAAATCCCCTAGCACCTCAGCCGTCAATTTTCGGAAGACCTTTAAATTCTTTCCAAGTATCATCCATGTCTGGTAGGTGTTCAGTTGATGAGTCAACCTACTACAATTCTGTGAAAAAATTTAAGCCTAACCTAGTCATTTTCCCAGCAGAAGAATTATCAACATCTACAAAACATAGCGAGAAAATATGTGCACGTTCAATCAATGAGGCGCATGATGTTTTAAAAAAAATATCTACTTATTTTGATATTGAATCTACAAAAAACAAGCGACACAAATCAAATGCTACCCAATCCAGGGAGAAAGAAAACCCGTCAAACTCTTCAGACCATTCCATGGGTTCATTTGGTAGATTAGCTAATCTACAAGGAGGGGCAAGCACAGATTGCCGTATGAAGGCCTGTGAACTCGTTTTGGAATTCCAAAAACTCCATGGCTCTCTGTTAGGTGTATCTATTGGTGGCTTGGGATATGAAGAAGAACTAGTCGCAAGGACAACATACCTAAACGCTAGCCTCTCCCCTTTAATAAATAATTCATCGGGGAATTCCTTGTTACGTTTACTTGGGCTACGGGATGGTAACCCTCTCGAAATATTACATGCTATTGCTCAAGGTGTAGACCTTGTGGAATGCACATATCCTATACAGTGTGCTTCAGAAGGCATAGCACTTACCTTTTCTGTTGAAATGGGCCAATTTGAAAGCAATTCAACAGACTCATTGTTTTCCCTGAATATCAAAGAATGGAAACCACAACACATAAAGCTTTATGACAATCAATATGAACAGAGCTTCGAAAAAATCTCCGAGAACTCACCCTGTGAAGAATCGAGAGCTTATATACATCATCTACTTGTAGCCAAAGAAATGCTAGCTGGAGTTATATTAACAATGCATAACATCTTCACCTATGTAAAGCTATTTGAGGAAATTAGAAATCATATAAATAAAGGTGATTTTAACCAGTTTGTTGAATGGTTTCTCAAAACACAGCAATTTCCATAATATAAAGCCTTTTATACCAAATTTTTAAACATTTAGAATATGACTGAGAGATTTTTGAACAAACATGTTTAATCAAAAATATAGTAATCGTCATATCAATCTCTAAGTCATCTAGGAAATATCAAAATGCATATTTAATCATATCATCTAAGTACGTTATCGGGGATTGTAAGATTTTTAATATTTTCGTTTTTTATTAATTATTGTGAGTTTAAAATTAAATTATCTTAATTATTGTCTTCATGTTTTTTCTAAATAGAATTGTCAATTAGCACAAATTTTTAAAATATTAATTCAAAAGTCTTAAACTTAATAACTCTTTCATTCATAACTTTACTTAATATATTACATAATTTACAAATACTCTTAAAAAAATAAATATTTTCCTTGAAATTAAGGAGACTGGTTGTTATTAAATTAGCTCTTAGTTTTAAAAATGAAAATAATTAATTATTTTATATTACAAGTATGCTAAATATCAGTAGACTCGATATGAGGATTATGTGGTTCACTTAAATAAACACATTTATTTATTGAGATTGTGCGATCTATTTTATTATCAGATTTTACACCATTATTAAAGCTTATTGAACTCTCTAAATTAAGTAAAACACCCATTTTTGGCTTACTTGTAGTGTTTTTTTGATCTAAACTTCTATAATATGTGGCTAAACCTCTAAGGATAGAGTTATTAACAAAACCAGTTTTATAATCTACATTTATTGATTTACAACGTATACATTCGCCTTGACATATGAAACTAATGTCGCCAATCCTGAATCTAAGGTAATTATACTCTTCAAAGGGCTTGAGACCAGAGATTACAAAGTTGGGGCGAAAGCTGTATTCAAGAATGTTGTGGTGAATTAACAAGGTTAAGCGTGATTTTAATTCTGAATAAACTTATATTAAGATATACTAACCGTTCTATTTCCATTGGGATTTCTAATTTCTTAGATAAGAGTCCTAGGCTCTCCTGGTTAAGTAAAAGGAATGGTCGTGTGTTGTAATGTTTGGCTTCTGAATAGATTAATTCACATTCTAGTCCAGATATTATAAAATGAGTAGTGGATCTTTCAAGTTGTGGTGTTGTAGACTCAAAAAGTTGAACAGAAGGATAATTATAATTTTCATCAAAATTTTGTACTGTGGCTGATTTTATTGATGAAAAAATATCAAAATTTGTTGGCGTTTGGAAATTAATCGAGCCATCTAAAGATACTTCGTTTATTTTAAGGTTCTTTGGGAAGCTATGTGCATTGATTAATGATAAGGAAAACTCTGGAGATTCACATATATCAGTCCATTCTTCATAAGTAGAAAGCGTAATGTTTCTATACTCAAGCCTATCAGGTGTAAAAAAGCGTATAACTGGTAGAACGTAAGGGTTAAGTTTCACATGAGTAACTCTTTCGGAAAAAGAGGTAATTATTGGGATAAGTAATCTATAGCCTAATAAGACAAGCTCGGGATGAGAAGAAGTTATAAGGGGCTTGTTATTTCTATATATTGCAAATTGGCGGTCCCAAAGTAGGCCATTTGAGAGTACGGGCCACCTTTTTACGCTTAAACCACGGCATCCCTTAATTGGGTAGATTAAGATTTGTTTAATATATGATAAACTAGTAAGATTATCAAAGGAAGTACCTATGTTATTTTCTTGATCAATTAGACCAAGTATTAAATCAGAAGTGATTTTAGGTGAATGAGATGTGATCTGTCTGTTCAGAAAGCTCCAATTTGTATCTGAAACATTAGAGTCATTGTGATGTTCTGAATTGTAAGAACTGTGTAGTCGTGTTTCGAGGGTAGTTTCTGATGTTGCTAAGCTATCTTCTTCCTCTGTTGGACTTTTACCATTGTTTTCTGGGTTAATAAAATTAGCAATTTCTTTGATAGTAAATTCATTATTGATATTAGAATTAATGATATTGGAATTATTATAAATATATATAATAGATTCAGGTGGCAGTAAAATTCTTTTTCCAATGTCAATGATAGTTTTTGATTTATTAGCTTGGTTTTTAGGGTTGGTGATGTTTGAGAAATTCACCCGGAGGAAAGATATAAATCGATTAATATCATTAATAGTGGTGTTTGAACCAAATGATATTCTCAAACATCCTAAAGGTTGTCCATCAATCATATCAGTTTGCCCACCACATCTGAAACCTTGGCTATTATATGACTTTATGTCTTGATCTGTCAGTAGTAAATAATTCTGGCAAGCTCCAAGATTGCAATGGCATCCTACTCTCAAAATAATTTTCCAGGACATTGCAATCCTATTGACAAAAGAAGGTGAAATAATAGTCCCATCAGAGTAATGTATAAGAAAAGCTATCGTGGGACCTTGTGAGTTAGGATAGGGCGGATTTTGGTGATGACCAAATATGGTACAAAGCGCTTGGTGAGGATTAGCAGATGAATGAAATAACTTCACCATTTCATTATATGCATACCTTGTAACACTTGATATATGCTCGTGGATTTGGTGCCTTGTAAATGGTCCATATATATGCTTAAGAGCTATTGGAAGGCAAAGAATACCCTGAAAATTCGGTGTTCCAGATTCTAGTGATGAAATAATGTCTAATTTTTTGATATGATAATCAGAGAGGGCTGACGCAGATATTATAGTACCTCCACCGAAATATGTAGGCTCTAATAATTTAGAACTCGAGTGGTGTATAAGTAGGCCTCCGATCCCAGTGGGGAAACCAAATATCTTATAAAATGATACAACAACAAAATCAAACTGAAGCTCAGATAAATTTAATTCATAGGACGAATATAATCGAGATGCATCCAAAAGTGTTATCCACCGAGATTTCGAATTTCGATTCTGTACTAAGAACTCCTTCAAAATGTTGTAATCTGGTCTAATTCCATTCCAATTAGATTCACCAGAGATAGCAAGCAAATGCTGGGGTGGGATTTCTCGATTGCCTTTTAAGCTTGTTGGCTTTTTTTGCTCCAACAGCTTCATCCAACCCTTGTAATTGTTATTGAGGGGCAGGCATATCAAATCTGAACCTTTTGCTAGAGCGTGTTCCCTTATTCCTAAAACCGAAGTGTGAGAGTCCAAGGTATAAGCGAATTGAGAGCCCTCGGAAAATGGGAAGTTATGTGCTATTATTGATAATCCTTGAGTTGAGCCAGAAGTAAATACCAAGCTATATTCGTCTGGGCTGGCGCCTAAAAATTGTAGTAGGTTCTGTCGGATTACTTGGATTGAAGTTGTAAAGTTTTCACTAGTATGTGGGTTACAGTAGAATTGTTGTAAGAAGATTTCCATACAATTTTCAATTAGTTTCAAAGGATAACTTGGTATTCCCGCATGATCTAAGTATGTGTGCGGGCAATACTTGGTGTATATACAATAACGTAAATATGGTAGGCAAAAGTGTGAAATATTTTCCACAGAAAATATATCTGATTGATATTCATTAATGTTTTTAGGAAAATTGCATTTAGCCCATTGTTCTATTTCGAGGTTGTATCCTTCATGAGTTTCCATGATTAAAATTTCCAAAAGTATTTAATAAACCTATTTACTCCTTGATTTATTTAGAACTTATTATGGGTGTTCTATAGTATAGCTTATACATACAAGTTGTATAATTCAAGAGGCTAACCATATATCATTTAAAAATAACAGCTACAAGCTTTGATTTAAAATTTACTGATCGAGGCTGGTTGAAAACTTCATGGTTTAAAAATATTAAAAACAGAATGTAAAAATATGGTAAATAGCTAATTAGTTTTCTTACTACTTGATTTGAAAATCGAAACTTTGTTAACATTGTTATACTTGAAGATTTTTATCTTTTCGATTTCATATAACAGTTAAATTACACTAAAAAAAGGGTCACTGCACACGGCAGATGTGGTTTAGAAAAGCCATATAATTGCGGCAAAGGAAAGTCTATTGAAAGTCAGTAGCATCAATTTAGGTACCTTCGAGACGTTACAATCATTCCGGGCCTGTTAAAGCTCTCTTTTTCATGTTAAATCAAGTTTCTAGTTGAAATTTGAAATTTCAAAAATGGAAGGCTTTATTAAAAAATAAGTTTTAACTTTTCATTCTCAATGTATTCTAATATGAAAATTCCACTCTTTTACCCAGGTAAGGCAAAAAATTTGTTTGTCACTGTTGACTTTCAGCTCTAGTATTATTCCATCTCTATTCAAAGTTGGATAACAGGATTTTGAAAAAAATTATTCACAAACTTTGCATCATCTTTGAAATTATCAATCTATATTTATTCTACTTTCAGAAAATAAGAAGCTTATATACAAATATGTTGGAATGACAGTTTTATTTCCGATGTCTCATTTCCATCATAGATTCGCATATTCCAGGGGTATAAATAATTTCTGTAAACATAATTTTCTCTTTATTTAAAATAGAATTTAAATGAGAACAATAAGTAGTTGGAAGAAATCCTAATTATTACTTCAGGTTTACATAAAAGAACTCGTTTTCTTGGATAACCTTTGCAATTTCTTGATATTCCCTGTTTTACCCAATTCAATGCCATTCATAGCAAGAAAACTTTGATAATAAATACAACGTGTTAGAATCTGCACTCGGTTATTATATTAACCCAAAAGATTGCTACTAATTTACACAAGACCTACATATCTCACAAAATAGTTCTTGTTATTTAATTATACCTTTGATACATTATTATGTAAACTTTTCAGGGTCAATTGATATAAACTAAGCAAGGATGATTGCTAATGATAAAATAAATGGATGCAAGATTCCTAATATCCGATAAATTTCAAATGATTTTCACTAAGTCAAAAGGATTTTAAGTCATAGTTTTGGTGATTCATTGCTTTAGTTAATTATTAGGAATCAACTAACCCAATCTAGTGCCAGAACAATTAAATATCTCATATCAAATAGCAACGAGTAAAATACAATCTTGATGATAGAGATTTTTTGCTAGTATGGAATTTAAATCGATCTGGCTTCTTACAAATTAACTAGATAATATATTTTTTTCGAGAATTTGCAGATTTGTGAGGGTTAATCTAAGGATACTTGCTATATAGAGAGATTCCATACATGATTAAATCTTTTAAACTGGGCCTATACAAGATATGAAAACTCTTTAAAAGCCACAGAATATTAAAAAAAAATTTTTAGGGAGCATGAACTTAATTTATAAATATACACATACCACACACACACACATATATATACTCACATTGAAATCGTCACAAACAATATATTTTGTAACATTTTCCTAACCATGTGTAAAGTTTTTTGGACCCCTACTAATGGGTTTGTTGTGTGCTTATCACTCGCAACACAATTTCTGTTTCTAGTATATAGAAAGAAATTGATTTCTACTATTGCAATATATTCATTGTTAAAGTAAAGTAGACATTTTGAGTACAATCATTTAATATAAATTTAGGTAAATTCTTAGAATTTTTTAAATATTGATAAATTTATGCAAATCAAGATTAATATCAATAAAATTTCAAGCAACTTATAAAAAATTAGATGATTGATTGCTTCTATTTAGAGTAAACAAAGGATTGTCAGATCAACTCCTTGAAAAATTATTTAATAACAAATGATGTTGGAAAATTTTACGTTGTACAATGATTTAGTAGGTTTTTTACTTTGCTATTATATTAATTAATTTATTTTTGTTCAAGATAGTATTAAAAAACGTGTTTCACTAAATCAAATTCCAACTCTAATTTAGCTACGAAGCAGAAGATTAAAGTCAGAAAAAATCAGATAACGTAATGAGCTGGAATTGAAAAAGCTTAAACTTAGCGAAATATTTATGTAAAATTATAAAAAATAAAACTATTGAAATTGATACCTATGGATCCTAGAGTAATTCAATAAATCTTTTTAGATTCAAAATGATAAGATTAAAAAAATATGAAGAATTGTTACAACACAAACATTTCTAGTAGAAAGTTAATTATAAATCTATGTATCTTATTGATGTTGTGGATTCTCATACATACATGGCTTATATGTATTGGATTACATTTCCACCCTTTTTTAAAACAAGATTTACAAAGTATAATTTATGTTTATGACGTGTGCTTGAAATATATTTTACTCTCAATTACGATGTGGCTTATAGAGTGTAACACAAGCTGTTGGGATTTATCTAATTTATTTCATTTGGTGAGTGTGTATAATATGTATTTTGTACAATAGTTTATCTAACAACTATGCATATGCTCAGAGCAACAAACCAATCTATTTATACCTGAAGTTCATGCCATCTTACCATAAAATTAACAATTGTGTGAATTTTGCTTGTTCTAGCTCCTATATTTATTTATATATACCTAAGACATGTATATGTTGGTAGTCATAACAAATTATGATTAACAACATATATTTAGCTATCTACGTTGTGATTCTAATTATCACAAGTAATTGTTTCCTAGATTAATTGTATTTATAATAAGGAACTAGCACTGCCTGTGTATCTGTTTATCACATTTAATTAGTTATATACATTTGTGTGACTTCTACCTAGTTATACTGTGTTAGCCTATGTATATCGTGTGTACTACTAGATATCTTGGTGGCAGTTTATCTATGTGTGTGAGTGTGTATATGTTGTAGACATATATGCTTACGCTCGATACTTTTTATTTCATGCGATTTCTAAGTTTTCAGGTCTGTGTGGCTAATATATCTATATTATATATAAACAATATGTGTGTGTGTGAGATTAATAAATCACATTTATCAGCATTGTTTAAAAATTAAAGTGTTTTAAGGGCCTCAACTACACCTTGCGTTAAGCTTGTCATAACATATATATACATATATACATAGACTTGTAAACGTATGCTAATTTACATTTTAAAATATACCAAAGCACATGTATACACACACACAAAGAAAGTCAACATGATGGATAATAGTTACATATGCACGAAAAACTTAGCGTGTGTGCGCACACACTCACAACACACGCACATATATATATATATATATATTTATATATTTATCTATACTCTTCAGATTCCACACATACACACACACCAACCAATATACACAAACATTCATATACAAGCACAGGCTCAAGCTCACATGCAAACTCTAACACACCACAAACACAACAGATACACACAATTTCACTTAAGCTTCATATTTAATGAACATTTTCTCTAATGCTAATTACTCTAAAATCATTAACGGTTTGATAAGTTCCATTTCATAAATTTCTTCATTTTCCATAAAGCTACTTAGGATACACCTATTGCTTAATAATATATTCACAGTTTTTACCCACACAAATTTCACTGAAATTTCTTCTTTGCTTTATCATTTTTGCACGCACAGCATATGCCAATACATTCCATTCCAAGAGATTCAGATCTTTGATAAAAGAAGAGGATATCTTCATATTTATTGATAATTCCATTACTCCTACTCTCCTTGTGGCACAAGATATGGACCTAACAAATACCTAACACACTTATTAAACAAGATCTTACACCTTTCTACCTGAGTTTCTGCTCTAGAATCAGAGCGCATGACAGTACACCCAACACTAATACGTTTTTGATTAAATCAAAGGATTTACAAACAACAGAATTATCAACCCACACAATACACAACCTTCTCGATACACCCAATACATACCCTATCTAACACGACAACCCCGTGCTCTATCAGACCATAACATTTGCCCGAACATACACACCGTTTCTAGAAAATGCAGAACCCTACACCCCCTGGTTATCAAAGTTACCCTTCTACACACATGAATAACCAATCAAATGAGAGGCCACAAGGATATGACCCAAATTACCCGAATATGATGCATCAGCAACCCACTTATAACAATGGTGGGCCCAATTATAGTTACAGTCCAAATACACCAGGACACTCTTACATAAATGAAAGAAATCCGAACAATTCCTTCCCACATTATCCCCAGTCAACACAAGTTCATGGATATTACTCTAACACATTTACTAACACTCAAGCCAATGCTCAACCACCATATCAAAATACATACACACCCCCACCCCCAAACAATCTGCAGGCATATCAAGGTAATAACCAACTTCAAAATCATCACCCCCAATATCCACCCAATCCTGAGACAAATCGAAGCAACACTGCACAAAATCCACCCACTATGCCTCCTCTTTACTCTCGAAACCAAGCACCCCATTATCAAACTACACGAACTATTTATGATCCTGCTTACCCTGAACCTCGCTATCAGAGAAATCCAGATACACCTAACTACCCACGCGCTCATGACCCGAATGACCCATTTTACCAACAACCCCCTACCGAATCAAATCCTACAAATAAAGTATCCACTGAAACCAGTGATGCCAATGAAGATTTCATACCAAGTTTTGTTAAGAGACTAACTGCATCTGTTTCTAATGATATTATTCAAGTACCCAGGCCACAAACCCCTAATCCAAACAATGAGATGAATTACGAAAAAAAAATCATTGACAAAGATTTTTACGTATCTCCCCCTCCTTCAAACAACCGATTTGAATTTTGTGACAAGGGTTCCTCTTCTATGCGATTTGCTCGCCTTACCCTAGCAACTTGTCCAGGACTAACAGGAAGCCAGTTCAGTACAAACATCCCATTTTCGTGTATAGTACAACCATTTGCAGATCAGAGTGAAATGGAGATGCCTATACCTCTCATTGACCTTACTCCATCTTCTCTACCTTCTCCAGGTACAGCTGATCAATCTGATATGGGCCCAGTGAGGTGTATGAGGTGTAAGGCCTATATAAACCCATTTACAATATATGAGAAAGCTAAGAATGTATTTGTGTGTAACCTATGTGGTTATCAGTCTAAAGTACCTGATTTCTATAATCCCCTCTTAGAGAGTGGTCAAAATCGTGTAGATAAGCTAGCGCGTGCAGAAATGAGCTATGGGAGTGTCGATTTTGTTGCCTCGAAGGCTTACGCCATATCTGTACCCAAACCACCCCGTTTTTGTATTATTATTGAAAATACATATACAGCGCGTTATATGAATCTAACAAATTGTGTAATCAATGCTATACAACAAGCACTCCCACAGATAAATTCACCTTATTTTGAAATCTCAATCATTACCTATGATGAGACTATACAATTCTACGCTTTAGAATTTAGTAAGGGCACACCACAATGGAAATTATTAGTTGTTTCTGATGTTGATTCACCCTTTATACCTGCACCTGTTGATAGCCTATTTGTGAATGTAACTGAAAACTTGGATGATCTCAATAATCTATTGAGTTTAATACCAACTTTTACCTCTGAAAAATCAGCTACAAACTCCGCTGGAAATGCGGCACTCTTTGCTGCAGTTAATTTGATCTCAAACACTGGAACGGGCCTTATCAATTGGTTTTGTTGTTCTTCACCTGATGTAGGTATGGGTGCACTCAAAGTTGACCCAAAGGCTAAGGAAAAATTAACACCTGAATTACTCAACACACAATTCTATACAAGTTTATTATACCAATGTTATAAATATGGTATATCGATTGATCTCCATTGTTATCCAGCTAAAAATACATCAATCAATTTATACTCACTTAGCTATCCAGCTACTGAATCAGGTGGTAAAGTTTATTATACTAAAGATTTTGAATGGGATAAAGACTATGATAAAATTTATTATGATTTATTACGTTCATTACAAAAACCAACGGGCTTTGATTGTTCTGTAAAGGTGAGAACAGCTAAAGGCCTCTCTGTTAATAAATTATACACACCTTATACCAATCCACTTTCAATGGCTGATGTTACTAGCTTTAAGGCACCCAAATTAGATGCAGATTCAGCCTTTGCCATCGAAATTAAGATTGAAGAAACGTATGTGTGTGTATTGGGCGTGTGTGTGGGGTGTTTGTGTATGTATATGTATGTGTAGAGATTAGAGGGATAAAAGTTTTAGGGTATTACTCACAAAATATCGAACATTCTACTTATACCTTTAAATACACATACATAGATGACATACAAAGTATTGAGATATATATTTACTATTTGATTTTTGTTTATATATATATATGTATATTTACAGATGATCTACAAATTATTGAAATAGATATTCAACTTAATTGTTTGATATAATTACACATTTCACACATATACACAAAATAATTATCACTTTTTTTTTGCAGAATGAATGATGTGGAATATGTGTATGTTCAAATAGCTTGTCTATATACAACTTTAATGGGTACAAAACAAATACGTGTACACACATTGGCTATAAATGTAGCAAATACCACACAAATGTTATTTAGAAATTCAGATTTAGATAGTCTTGTTAATTATTTGGCCCGAATAACATGCTCAGAAATTTTAAAGGGAAAAACAAATTGGAAAGAAACAATCAACTCAATGGTTACAGATATACTTCATTCTTACCGTTCTAATGTACGTTTATATACATTTTATTTATATATCATTGCATTTACACACTTGAATTTATGATGTAATACTTAAGCCATTCTATTTATACAATCATGTTTACACACATGTATTTACTCACACACATGTATTATCTCATACACATGTATTATCTCACACACATGTATTATCTCACACACTTGTATATATATATACACACACCTACATTTATTTACACACACCCACTTATTTACACACACACACCTCTATCAATGTGTATAATAATCCTATACACATTAATTTATATTATGTGTGTAGATACCACCAAAACCAAATCCTGAGCAATTATTTTTACCCGATGCATTGAAATTACTTCCCTTATATTATTCCTGCCTAATAAGAAATGTGGTAAATAAATTTCACACACATCTTAGTTATATATATTACACATATATTATTGATAATCCTCACATTTTAGTTATATTATAAACATTTTTTTAAAGTCAAATATATGCTTGTTTCTTATAAATTTTACAAATTGAAACACCTATTTACGCACACACCCTATTTATCTTATACATAATACACCCAGTTTCACACACCCAATAAATACATTTTACATATTAACACACATAGGCCTGCCGCCAATACAAATCATTGGGTGATGAACAACTTTGGTATATACATAATTTCTTATCAAATCCCTGTATGTACACACTACCTATGTTATACCCTCGAATTTTCCCTATGCACCGTTCATTTACTAAGAAAAGTAAAGAGATAGCCAATTTACCCAAGGTTACACATACACACACACACATATACATATATATATATCTATATGTACACTTGTCTATATGTATTTGTTTGTACAATCTTTTTTTATACAAACACATTTACCTCTACATATTGGTTTACATAACCCATTTTTACACACACACACACACATGACTCTATGTGTATATATAGAATTTTGAATTATATATATATATATGTTTGTATAACTTATCCAAGATAATATATAAATCTGAATGATTAGATGAATATATACAAGTGATAGTAATCATCTAGATGTCTACACTTTATATACCTTTTTATTCCTTATAAACAATCTAAACACACTCATATATACACATATGCACATACACACACACACACACATACAGATTGGTCAATACTCAACAATATTAGAGGCCTATTACTATCCAGAAACAATACCAGCTCGTGGTGATATGATTACAACTGATGGTGTGTACATCTTCGATATAGCAAATATAATTATCTTATATGTTGGAAATGATGTTAGCCCAGAATATATATCTCAAGTAAGCCCATAATCTTAAAATACACACACTCACACACACAAACATACACACGCACACACAATAAATATATACATTAATTTTATTATATAATATCTATGAAATATATATATCTATATAGTAATCATAATGTGTGTATCAATCATAATAATGTGTTTGTATCAATCATAATAATGTGTGTGTAAATGATAGTGTTTATAGAGTATATATGATATTTAATAATTAATTATTTATAAATAAATTTTTTTTAGGTATTTGGCCCAGAGGCTGCAGCCAATGATATACCCCCATCTGAATGGAAAATTATTGATGATGATCCAGACTCACAAGGAGGTTACACA
This sequence comes from Nephromyces sp. MM_2019, assembly GCA_015657535.1. Classification (NCBI taxonomy): domain Eukaryota; phylum Apicomplexa; class Aconoidasida; order Nephromycida; genus Nephromyces; species Nephromyces sp. MM_2019. The sequence continues at coordinate 42,893 of JADHZB010000887.1, forward strand.
CACACATATTTGAATACATACACACCTATATATACACATTCCGATACACACAATCTTATACATAATTTAAAATACATAATTCAATACACATAATTCAATACATACAATTATATATCCACATCTACATACATCTCTAAGAACGACGTATATCAGAATATATATATACACACACACACATACACACACACACATACACATACACAAACACACACACACACACGTACACATACATTCATACACACATTTCACTATATTTTGTTAGCCCTTATTAATAAACTTATAAAACAAATTCAATCTGAAAGGAGAACATTTTCATATCCTGTTGTTCGTATGATTCTTCCTAAGTAATTATATATATAGCCTAAATGTTTAATATATATATATGTGTAATATTTTATGTGTGTATATTGTATAATTATGTTTGTGTATATTATATATTTGTGTTGCGTGTATATTATATAATTGTGTTTGTGTATATTGTATAATTGTGTTGCGTGTATATTATATAATTGTGTTTGTGTATATTGTATAATTGTGTTGCGTGTATATTATATAATTGTGTTAAGTGTATGTATGCACACTTTTTTGGATATACTCATGTCCACCTATATATAAACCTTTCAAGTATGTAGGTGTGATTAATCACATGTATAT
>JADHZB010000889.1:0-36600 GCA_015657535.1 Nephromyces sp. MM_2019
AAGCATAAACATATATATATATACATATATATATATATATGGAAGTGTGTGTAGAGCTAGTGTATATTGTATGTGTTGTGTGTTAAAAGAAGGTTAAATTTATTCATTAACTTGAAAAATTCAATATACTAGGTAAAATATGAATATACTAATTTTAGGAGGAATTTTGCAGTATTCCTTACGATTTTGATAATATTTTGGTTTTTTTTTTTGTAAAAATTTCATGTAAAAATTATATTTATATATATATGTAGGGATGTGTGTGTGTGTGTAGAGTGTGTCTAAAGCAAATTGTATTCATGAAAATTTTTTCATTGAAGATTATTTGAGAAGATGTGTAAAGCTAATTAAACGTAAAATGTAGGCAGATATTTAATGCCTTTTGGTGTGAGTGTAGAAAATAGCTTATAATGTTTTGATAGTGTGTGCGTGTGTGTATGTATATGAAGATTAGGATAGTTTGAAAGTGTGTATTGTGTGTGTTTGTGGGTGATGATAAACGTATATGTTATGAATATGTTTCATATAATAAGTTGAAAATACAACATCAATAAGCCATACCCTACTTGTTATATATTTAATTTGTGTATATATAGGTGCTTATAATTGTATTATACTTTATTGCTTTCTAATAAAATATATTCAAAAAAATTATTCAAACAAAAAAGTATTGTTGTAAAATACTATCTCCATATATAGATATATGTATATTTATTTATTTATGGGTGGGTGAGTATGTATAGTGTGTGTATGTGTATATGTATTAATGTGTGTGTAATAAGTTGTCTGTATATATAAATGTTTATGTGTATATAAATAAAAATATGAATATAAATGAAAATGTGTATTTAAATGTGTAATTAAATGTGTATTTAAATGTAAATGTGTGTATAAATACACATATTCATATAAAACATATTCATATAAATTTATAGATGTAAAAGTTATGTGTGTGTGTGTATGTGTGTGTGTGTATGTGTGTGTGTGTATATATATATGTGTTATATATGTGTGTGTGTGTATGTATGTATTTATGTATGTAATATATTATATACATATACATACGAGTATATAAATATACAAAAAATCTGTTTTTTACAAAATTTGTTTGTTGAAATATTCTACCATCTATTTTTGAGTGATAAAAAAGCTTGTAGGTGTGTGTTTCAATTAGTTCAAAAAGTTCAGATTATAGGCTATATAATTATATAACATTTTAGTCATAAGTGTATGTGTATAGCCTAAATATCACGGTAAAACTACCAAAAAATATGTTAAAAAGATTTTTAAAACAAGGGTGTAAATACAATTGTTTAAAAATAAGCTTATTTAGATACACACATTAAATAATATAAATATTTGGGGATCTAATTTGTATATTTAACTATATATATATATATATATATAGTGTGCGTATACTATATATATATATATATATAGATAGATATGTGTAATGTCAAGTTTCAAAGAAAGATAGATAATTTTGTGAGGTGTTATAATTTGTTGATTTCCCTTCAACATTTAGTTGATGTGGGAATGTGTATGTGTGAGAGAGTGTGCATTCTTTTTTGAATAGGGTTTGTGTGTAGATATATATATATATATATATATATACATTATTTCTATGTAGGATATATGAATGTAAGTATTTATGATGAATGACTGTTTATACATTATAGATGTGTGCATGTAGATGTGTGTGTATTCATATAAATGTGTTTGTGTGTATGTAGATGTGTGAGTGTGTATGTAAATGTGTGAGTGTGTATGTAAATGTGTGAGTGTGTATGTAAATGTGTGAGTGTTTATGTAAATGTGTGTGTATGTAAATGTGTGTGTATGTAAATGTGTGTGTATGTAAATGTGTGTGTGTGTTTGTAAATGTGTGTGTATGTAAATGTGTGAGTGTGCATGTAGATGTGTGAGTGTGCATGTAGATGTGTGAGTGTGCATGTAGATGTGTGAGTGTGCATGAATGTATGTAGTAACTATATGGATGTGTAGCCTGATTTCATGCTATTTTATAGGAAATATTCCCAATTTCTTAAGAAGGTAATCTGGACCATTCATTTCTAACCCAGGTGCAGGTCCATTGCCTAAATATATACTTATATATATATATGGAAAAATTAAAAACAATAAGAAAAGTGTGTGTATAATGTATATTTGGTACATTTTCAAAATCAATTAATTTTAAAAAATTATAGTATTTTGTACACCTCTATATATTGTATACATCTATATATATCTTAAATATATATTCAAACAAACACATGTGAGCAAATCAAATTTGATAGTTAAATTACTTTAAAAATAATTATAAAATTAATTTTATATATAACAAAAAAATTATTGTATGAATCAATCAAGATTTATAAATAATATATACAAATATACAATGTATAAAAAATATATAATCTCCGTATATATAAAAGATAAATTATATATGTGTGTTAAGTTTCATGATATTTAAATTATATTTGTATATGTAAATCTCAAAGATATGTATGTTTATAAATAATATACAAAATGTACTTTTTAATGTAAATTTCAAAGATATAGAATATGCATATATAAATATATATATATGTGTGTATAAATCATGAGATATATATAATACATCTGTGTGATTAAATCTTAAAGATATAGTACCAAGTAAATGTATCTGTGTAGGTGTATCTAGGTGTGTATATGTGTGTGTAGGTGAATTTGGGTGTGTGTAGGTGAATTTGGGTGTGTGTAGATGTATATAGGTGTGTATATGTGTATAAATGTATATAGGTGTGTATATGTGTATAAATGTATATAGGTGTGTATATGTGTATAAATGTATATAGGTGTATAGATGTATATAGGTGTATAGATGTATATAGGTGTGTAGATGTATATAGGTGTGTAGATGTATATAGGTGTATAGATGTATATAGGTGTGTAGATGTATATAGGTTTGTAGATGTATATAGGTTTGTAGATGTATATAGGTTTGTAGATGTATATAGGTTTGTAGATGTATATAGGTTTGTAGATGTATATAGGTTTGTAGATGTATATAGGTGTGTGTGTATATGGGTGTGTGTATATGGGTGTGTGTATATGGGTGTGTGTATATGGGTGTGTGTATATGGGTGTGTGTATATGGGTGTATGTATATAATATTATTCGAATATTTTTATACTTTGAAATTTTTGATTCAAATTGGCCAATGAACGAACATCTAATTCGTTTCCATGTTTGGGAATGTGTATGTTTTCCATTTTCAAATCTTTCATAACCTTTGTACGATTATCATGTTCTCCATTTAATTTATCTTGCTGTGTAAATATGTAATTAGTGTATGTGTGTGTATCAAATGATCTGTCTATGTGTAAGCATCAATTGATTCGTGTGTATATAGGTGTTAATGGATATACATATATGTCTATGAAATCTTGTCTATATTGTACACAGGTTTTATGTGTGATTGGTGTGTGTATATTATGGGATATATAAAAACACATCATACACATTACACATTATACACATTATACACATACACATCACACATCATACATCACACACATCATACATCACACACATCATACATCACACACATCATACATCACACACATCATACATCACACACATCATACATCACACACATCATACATCACACACATCATACACATCACGCATCATACACATCACGCATCGCACACATCACACACATCATACATCACATACATCATACACATCACGCATCGCACACATCACACACATCACACACCTCTTCAAGAAACTTTTGATGTTTCTTCCATTGTTTGAGTGTGTGTTTTGCATGATCTTCATGATGGCAAAATGAACACTCAGCACCATTTTTGCAACCTTTCTTTTTATTATAATAAAATGCACACGGTTTACACTTTCCAGACTCATGTATAGACACGTCATAATTATTTTGTACATTAACTGCACATTTTTATTTAACATGTGTTACAATCATGTGAAAAGTGTCATGAATCATATATAGTATGTATAGTTTAGTGTGCATGTGTGTCGGTTGTTTTTATTTAGTGTATGTTGAGGTGTGTATAGGTTATGTGGGGTGTGTGTAGGCTATAGTTTATGGTGTGTATAGGCTATAATTTATGGTGTGTATAGGCTATAATTTATGGTGTGTATAGGCTATAATTTATGGTGTGTATAGGATATATTTTATGGTGTGTATAGGTTATATCTTATGGTGTGTATAGGTTATATTTTATGGTGTATAGGTTATATTTTATGGTGTGTATAGGTTATAGTATACGTGTTTAGGTTATTTTATATGTTTATAACTTATGTTCAATGTGTTTAGGTTATATTATATGTGTATAAGTAATGTTCTGTGTGTAGGTTATGTCATAAGGGTATAGATTATATTTTATGGTGTGTATAGGTTATGTTATATGATGTGTGTAAATTCTTGAGCAAAAATACGAATGGTGTATAAATGAATATTTATAAATTTGTAGTAATATAAATTAGAATCAAGTATAACCTAAGCTCTGTGTAGAACTGGCCTCCTTCTCACTATCCATATCTTTGGGTAACTTGATCATAGGCTCATTGATAGATCGTATAATATTTTGCTTTAAATACACACATAATTGAAATATTTCAATTCAAAGTATCAAGTGTGTATAAGTGTATGTGCAAATAAAAAATTGTATGTATGTTAATATGGGGGTAAACATTGAATTTTGTGTTTTATGTACAAGTAAATTCAATGTAAGAAAATTATCTCATATACACACATGTATGTATTCAAATCGAAAATATGTTATTCCAATATGTGTATAGAATATTTTATGCCCGTAGAGTATATCATTATATATAGTATAAATAATTTAATAGTCATTATATATAGTGTAAATATTTTAATTGACTCAATCATTGATGTTATAAAATTGTTTATACACAAGATATGTGTATATACACATAATAACAAAATGTATAAATACTTACGTTGTTATTTTGTATTTCAATGTGTTCAGACCAGAGTGTATAATCCTTGTTTGATTGTTTTGTTAGAATAGGCTTATCATGTGTGTGTGTGCTACTTGAAGATGATAAATTTAAAATACTTTCAGAATTAGAGAGCTCTCCTATCAAGTTTTGGCTATGCATAGATGAGTTGTGTGTGTTAGCTTCATTCTTGTGTATACTTTTATTAGTACTTGAATAAATTCCCTTCAGAGGATTATCCTCTTGTTGCCCATTAGATGATAGTGCGCAAAAATTTGTTAATAATTCAACAAATGTGTCCTTATCAGGGAGTGTATTGATTTCTATTGTTTCGATAGCCCTTGATACTTTATTTAACATATTCTCATGATTTCTTTTCAAACGTTCTAATATCTCCAACTGTAAAATGTGTGTGCAGAGATATAATCAATTTTCTGTACATGATTCTGGTTAACTATGTGTGTGTGTGTATTAGAATTGGATGGTGAATGTGTATGAGAGAATGGGTGGTGGTGGGAGATGAAAGTGCGCGTTTCAAAATTAGGTGGCAATAAAATAATAATTCAGTGGGATATAAAATTGTATGTTGATGTGCGAGTTAAAAAGAAGTGGATAATAGGGTATAGTGTAAATCATCAACATGTTCGAAGTACTGGTACATCTATTTTCTACAACATATCAAACTTACCAATATTTCCTTCTCATTGGAAGAAATCTGACGTAGGTGAAGTTCAGAGTTTTCACACATTGTTGTCCATAGGTTGACAAGATCAGTGTTTTGAGGGTTTTTGATGGCATTGTCTGGTTCATTATAATTCATCTCAATTGGTATGTGTGTTTCGTTAAATTGATATGGTTGATGATATCGATTTCTGTAGGAATCAGATCTATAATAGGAAGTCGATGCTTGCTCCAAGTTACTACCCCTACGTGAGCCAAAACTATTTTTCTCATTATTTTCATTCACTCTATAATCCTTATTTTTTAATAGGGATGAAATACATCGGTTATCTTCTCCGCTTTGGTTTGCAGATGGTTTTGGTAAGAAGATTGTAGAAAATTTGGCATCTGAGTGAATACCGTTTGATATAGCACCTCTATCAGAGTGGAAGTGCTTCAAATTTGATTTTTTTATTTCATGATTATTGGATAGTGGGAATTGATTCCATAGGAAGGAAGTGGTTGCTGTAGATAAAGAACCGTTGTTGTATGGTTGGTTTTCTGGATAATGTTTGTATAAAGGAAATTTAAGGAAAAGCTAAACATCATGGGAGTGGTTGTGGTTTGTAGTTGGTATTGCTAGAAAATTTCTAAATATGTAAGTATACTTAAATGGAAATAAGGGTTATTAAATACTTCAATATTGTATAGTCAAAAAATTATTTTCAACGAGAAGAATCTTAATGTATATACATCGAAATTATGTTTGTAATGTTCGTGTATTCTATAGAGGATAATGTTATTTATCAATGTGTATGATCCTAATAGCTATCTTTAGCGTCTAATTATACCTTCAAACATATCGGAGTTGTTGTTTAACAATCTAGATGTCCAGCTATTGAAGTTTGGGTAAGATGGAGACGTTGATACATTCGATAGGTAATTATGTAGTTCTATATTAGAGTTTGTTCTTGTTTTTGGGTGGTAGCGTGAAAACCATTGTTGTTCATCCGTAATTACCCCATGCCTTGTGTAGGAGTCTTCAGAGAGTAGGCTAGACATATTTGTAACGTAAGGAACAAAGGAGATTCCCGTGTATGTATCTGGTCAAACAGGCTGGTGTTATGTATTTAGATTGGATACGAATAATCTACAGTGTTTTAAGAGTGCATTATTCTAAATTCAATCATATGACTCAAGTTTATACAGATATATCTGTTTATATATTCTGTTCGAAAGTTTATATTTTCTATAATATTCAAATCGTAATAATAGTATGTGCATTGAGTCTACTTTTATTGTGTACAGAAAAGCACAAGATACACTTGTTGAAGAGTTAAATCTGTTAAAATGTGGACATTTTTTCGGGTGAATATTATAAATTATGAATTGTGTAGTAGCTGATTTTCCTGTTCAGAGAAATCCTCTCTTCTTTTTTGTGAGTGTTAGTAATAAAATATACACCAATAACATGAATGAAGATGGTAAATAGAAAGTTGCCGACAGTGATATCTAGTTAGGAAAACTTTAGAATCAAAGATTTCTATATTGTTGGCTTCTTAGCTTGTGTATGTAAATAATAAATCACGCTTTTTTTAAGTAGTGAAGAAGGTAGAAAATATGCTTTTATGCGATAAATTTTTCGAGATTTGTATCTGTATATATAAAAAAGTTGGCTGACTGTTATGTAATTATATATGTAATGTGATTTTTTCACCAAATTTGAATTCATAAAATTTAATAATGTTGAACATTAACCGTTTTTCAACACTAATTAAGGTGTTAGAACCTCTTAATATTTTTCACAAATTAGTTTATATTGGAAAAGAAAATAGATTTGAATCCTCAAGAAATAGTTTACAATCTCAATCAACATGATATAGCAAAGAATAAGGAGTTTTGTAGGGCTCACATATAACACTCATTAATTTAAGGTTAATTAATCCTCTATAACTCTTCTTTTATTCAAAGTTAAAATATGCACTTTTAATTTTAAATTTATATATGTAGATAGTTAGTTATATGTGAAATTCAAAATACTGTTACGATATTTTAACAAAAGTTAATTATTTGTTAGGTTGAAATAAACGTTTTATGTGCGTCATGAGCAAACATTAACGATCTCAAAAAGATGTTAAAGTTATTTGAAGATAGAAAGAAAATGACCCAAGGAAGCTTGTGTGCAAATTAATTTTCCACTGTGCTATGTATATTCTAGTGTTACAAGGGACAGTGGCTTATGCTAACAGTAAAGTTTAAATGTTGAGTGTAAGTAGTGGCTTTATGGATTGTGTATAAATAGCTTGCTTTCACTTAGTATGTGTTCCAAGGGTATGCGAGCTGAAGTGTGTATGTGTGCTGATTTAGTTGGTGCAATTACTGTGTCAATAATTGTACTTGAACGTTTGGTTACATTTTCAAGACAACTTGTTGCTGGACATTGTCGGTTTTGTTAGGTAATGGGAAAATATTTTTGAGAAACAATATTTTCATTGATAACTTTGCCTATGTATGGGTCAGAATTTAGCCAGTTTGTGAATTAGTTTGTCACTCTATTCATATTTTCTGTTCTATGTTTATACATTGAATGCCCTGGTCTGAGATGGGTGGATAGAACGGTTTCACATGTGATTGCTTTATCTGGCCTAGTAGAATTTTTTTTAAAGTTGCTGTTCGTACTATGTGCATTTTTAATTTGGCCTGTGTATGAGTTTGTATCTTACGTGTTTTGCTTATACTAACATTTTAAGTTTCATTTTTTAACTATCCATGTGTACACTTTTGTTTGCTCTGTGTGTACGATTGCTCTTCGCATTTAAGCATGTTGTTATGTGTATTTTTGATAATCTCGTCTGTGTTTACTTTGTGTGAATCTGTGTGTGCATAATTATATAATCTGAGAATATAAACTCATCTTGCCCATGACTATGCTATTATTGGTTTATGGATGTGTGTAGTTGTTTTTTTTTGCCTTTACAGGTTTTTATAATTAGTTTGTTTGAGTTACTTACTCTGAGCGCATTTCCTCTTTGGTTTCTTTATGTGCATATTTATCTAGTTTGAGTGTGCATCCTTATTTGGTCTGAGTGTACACATTTAACTAAGCTGAGTATGCATATTTATCCAATTTGAGTGTGCATTATAATCTGGTTTGGCTGTGCGTAGCTAGTTATCTTGCCTAAGTGTGCATATTAATCTACTTTGAGTGTACGTATTGAATTTTGCCAGTTTACTTGTTTATCTGATTTTATTATATGTGCTTATTTGATTCGAGTGTGCGGATTTATATGGTTTGAGTGAGCAAATTTATTTACATTGTTTAAATGCGTGTTTAACTCTTTTGGAGGTCTGGTTTAACCTAGTCTATTTGTGTGTGTTTAGCTTGTTATATCTTCACACACTCGATTGTTTTATCTTTGCTTTTTCGCTTGAATACTATCGGATTTTGCGAGCCTAGTTTATTGTTTCATATGAGCTCTCCCTGTGTATACTACTTTGGAGAATATATCTAAGTGTGTGATTATAAATCAACAGTCTGCAATTTTTTACGGCTCTATAAAATAAAATAGAAAGAAAAAAACAGTTTTTTTCATTGATGTCACAGTAATGTGTGTTGTCCAAATAAGTATAGTTATATATATTACTAGTTTTAATTAATTCTTATATCGATCCGATCATTTCAGTACGGGTGAGGATTTACTGTACTAAAAGCACAAAAAGTTATTATTTTATTTATTTCCAAATATAAAAATCTTTTGGATTTCCTTTAAATTCAATCAAAATATTCTGAATTATGCTACAAGGTAAGTCTAGTTTTTCGGGATGTTCTCAATTTCAAAGACAGTGACGTTTTTATATAAACCAGTGAATTCATTATACGGATAATCAAAGCTTTTATAGCATTTGGTAATCCCTTCACTATAGCTGCTTTATGCCATACATTTTCGAAAGGCTTGCGCGATTACACAGTAACATTTTTGATTGTTTTTTGACACAAAGTACATCCAAAATCAGAATCAAAAAAAATATACTAAAAAATTGGAGAGAATGCTGGATTTATAATACCATATAAAGCATTATTGAGCTATTATCTAGCTTTTTGATTCTGGGTTTAAGAAGTTGTTAGCTAGTACTAATTAAAATTCTATGAGCTCAAACTTGCGGGGCTAGCCAATTAAATACGATTAAGCAACAAGATAACAAAGCTTAACAATAAATTCAACTTGAATTAGACAAGTTATCTTAGAAATCAAATCGTGGTAACTATCTTAAGCTTATTTTTTGGTCAAATACTTATGTGCTATGCAGAATTTAGCCTTGAAATATAGCTGTAAATTTAATTCAGCTAAAAATTTATTAAGTATGCTGATTGCTGATTGAAATAACACCATAAAACATAAATACAAAATTCTAGCTACCGACTTTATAACATTATATCATTTTAACTTTTTTATTATAAATTTTCACTTTTGTAAGTTTAAATAAATTTGTTAAACTAATACAGCATTATGGTTTGTTCCTTAAATAAAACACTTCGATATTTTTATAAATCTTTTCAAATTGCAATAAACTAATGAATAAAACTTAGACCATATATTAAAGCTTGTTAAAAAATTTTAATCAAAAGCTATTTGATTTAAGCTAACTATGACAACTTAAGTAATCACTCAATTAGATGCATTAAGTTTTGTTATAGTTTACTCCAACTGAGTTACACTATAGAACATGAGCTTTATTTAAAGATTCACTTTAAATTTAGGAATTTTATAAATCACATAAAAATTTAATACATAAATCACAAAAAAAAAATCACAGCGATAACTTTAATTTTAGGTATAAAAAACAATTTCTACAAAAAAGGAATAAATTTTTAAAATTTCAAGGTGTTAAATGTTCAGTTCCATTTAAGGGGGAGCAAGTTTGTACCACTATGCCCTTGAAAAACTGACACAATAATTCTGAGGCATAAAACTGGTAAATTAAACTGTTAGAGGAAAGTTAAAGTTATAGTTATATAAGGGCATCAAATTTCAGTTGAATCTATTGACAAATTTTGTGATTGTGTAAAGCTACAATTCAGAGGTTTACTGTTTTTAAAGATAGTTTCATCAAGTGTATTGAAGTAAGAAATTAGCACAAATGAAAAGAATTTCCAGAATTCCGAAACTTTCAACCCTCATCTCAATTTTGGTGAGTTTAGAGGGTTTTTTATTTCTTTGTTTGCATTCTAATTTATAAGTTTCCTTCATTCGAAAATTCATAGCTTTGTTGAATACTTACAATTAAGTTTCATATAATGTTATTGTAGGCTTTAAAATTTAATCAATTATGTCTAAGAAAATACATAAGGCTATAAATTCTGAGATACATTCTATGTTTGAATCAGCTCAATACTTCATAATTTACGGTTTACAGATCGTTTGGATCCATTTTGTACCAACGATTTCATTTGACACATCTCGATTCGGCTCAGGTCATTTGAAAAGCAACCAGCCTGGAGGTAAAATAACTTAGTAAAATATTAGTTTTTTTCCAATGTACTTCATTACATGAGCTAAAAAATTCAATTTAAACTTCATCTTAAATTCATCTAAATTATAAAGATATTGCAAAGCTTGGACACCAGTTAAAATTATCAGATTTTGAATCAGATCAAAAAGTAAGGCTTAAACAATGCTATGAGGCTTTTCAAGCGCCAAAATTTTTTTAGCAAACTTTTCCATTACATTTACTATGATCCTTCAAATTTTTTTTCTAATCTCAGGAAGGACGATTCCAGACAATTTTAAGCAAAAAACCAAACAACCCGAACACATATATAGAATTAGCTAGAAGCAATATCGATAATATTGAAAACAACGTCATTGTTATTCTTGCAATTTTCTCAGCTTTCCTCTATTTATTGATAAACGTAGTTTTAAGCATCCTAGATAAAACAGCCTCTCGTTCTAGGAGCTTGGTAACCAAATTTATGCTAGATTCAGTACTAAAAGAGATTGGAATGATGCTTTGTATCATTGCTATATTCTCTTCATTATCTCGCCTTGATATAGCAACATATATGAACAACATGATATTCGGGAAGGTTAAGAATTATTGTGAACAGGTTCATTAATTGGGTTATAACTTTTTTCATAACCTTGCTTCTCTTTTTATCAGCAATACTCAAAAGACCCTAAGCAAGATAATGAGCCTATCTTTAGGCTTATAATGGAAAACATAAGTTTTACAATATCTTGTTTTATTGGATGGTAATCATAAAACTACACAAAAGAAGCTGTTCCTTGACTTAGAATTATTTTATTATAGGTATGTTTTGTATGCATCCTGGATTTATTTGTTTAGTCGAAAAGTAATAAGTTGGATAAAAGAGTCAGAATCGATAGAATTTGACATTTTAATCGATGAATTGTGTAATAATGAATTGCACAACACAAATATCCACCTTGATGGCCTAGTTTCCAAAGCAAAATTTTGGGCATATAAGTGAGTCCGTAAACAAATATAGCTAATTGAATCAACATTAATAGCGATTATAAATAACTAATAGAACTGAATTTGTCAAAGAATCTGTAAATCAAATGAATACAGACCGTATAGAGCCAGAATGTTACTTTGGAGAATACTTGAAATCTGCTCTTATTAAAGTTACCCAAGGCTTAGTTGTTTTATCAAAATTTAACGTGACAGTAATTATTGTTGTTTTAGCCTTGTTTAGGTCCTCCAATGAACATCTCTTTAATCTTCACTATAATTAAACTTTACCAAACTCTAATGTTCAGGCCAATTCTTGGGACTAAAAAAGAAATTCTAGCATTGTGCTTATTGAGTGTTACACTTCTTATAATTCTTGCATACAACTGGGCAATGGTAAGAAATTAAACCTCAGCAAGTTAATCTTTTTGATCTTTAAATAATTTTACAGACACGACATGTTGAAACACAATTAGGGCCTACGCAAGTTTCGCAATACTTAATTACAAATCAGCAATATTTAAGTGATGAAAAAGAGCCTCTTTTAGATCCTTATGGCCCACCCTACAAAAGCCAAAGACAAAAGGTCATAATTAGAAGAAATTTTTGTGTATAATGATAGTTTTTATAGAATCTGTCTAATTTACTAGTTTGTTTTATTTTATTTCTTAATATGTCAATTGTATAGTCGATCTTGGTGAGAGACATAAATCAATATCAATCTTTTAAATTCTTACAATTTATTATCGTGCTACAACCTCGTTTAATCAAAATAGATAATAATCTTTGCCTAATAACAGAAAAGGTACCCAAATTTTTTTACTAGAGCCTTGTATGGTGTTACTTATCCTAACAAACATCAACAACTTTTCCCACTCTGGGCTCGTGGCCCAGATATAATTTCCAGAACAACCCAGGTATGATTTACTTAGATAATTTGTTTTTATTTGATAACTTTAAACCTAAATGATTGCTTTTTCCGCAGGGAGCAATACTAATTCAGCTGATTATACTAGCTCTATGCTCGACTCTAGCCAATGATCAAATCCCACAAGCAACAAGTCAAATATTAAGCATCGAGGCAGTAGTTATTATTATTGTGTCTGCAATAGAGTTTACATTTCTTTCCGCCATGATACATCAATTCCTTATATGCTTTTATACTGGAATGCTCATAGATACAAATCTTCTCGCAAAAGTAATAGAATTTTTCTAGCTACAATTTAGATTTTTTTTTACTTATATCTTAACATCAATGATTTAGGTATTACAAGTAAATAAAATTGAAAATGCTACCAGAGTCGCTAGATTGATTGATGTTCTAAAAATCAAAGTATGATAAAGAGAATTCAAACTCATTGTTAACTATTCACCCTCGAAATATTTTGAATATAACAGACAAATCTTTTTCTATTAAGAAAAGGTGGGATCCAAAGCTGGAAGGCAATAATTAGCAATAGGTAAAATTAGATGATTTCCTTTCATTCTTTGAATTCATTGTAGTATTCTACTAGCCAAATAAAGTCTAGTGAAACATTGAAGAAAAATTTACTAGTTTGGGCAACACTGGATGAAAAGCAGCGTGGTGAAATTAAGCGCAGGAAAGTTCTAAAATTTTTAATGTCTAAAGGTTTACACTTAAAGAATGAGGCAGAAGCAGATGTATGTCAAAAAAATTAACATTAAAAGGTTTTAGTGCTTTCTTCAATAGATGGATTTTCACTTCATCTAGCGATTTATTAGCCATTTTCGCGCAACACTATAAATACCTATAAAGTCAATTTTTTCAATATACATTTGTAGGAAGTTTTGATGTCAATATATAAAAATGACCAATTAAGATTCAACAAAGAGGAATTTTTTTCTATATATGAGGTTATACAGCAATTAGAAAACGAAAAATTTCAGCCCGAGTCTTCGAAGGTATGTACACAAGTTCTAGAAACTGTAGCGATTTTAAATTCTTAGATAAAATATCAAATGATGTATAGGAATACATAAAAAGGGACCTAAGTATTCAAGCTAGCAATAACCTATTTTCATTTGAAGACTTTAAAGCTTTATGTGACAGGGTAAGACTAGTTATAAAAAGTTATAAAAAGCCTTCAAGTATCGTTCAATCTTTTTAATCAGCTGGGACTTAATTACACACTTGTCCAATTGAAACACATGATGTACACATTGGCGGGCAACGAGACTATTGATAAGTTTTCAATCGACTATTTACTGACACAAATGGCAGCTTTTAGCAGCCTTGAAGATAAATCAACTTGAATATAGCTATTTGCAGCACTATATTGCTTTATAAGGAAATAAAACTTACTCGAATGAATTTGTAAATGACTTTTATTATGTCTCTATCCTATACATATTATTACCCTTAACTTGCATACAAAACATTTTAATCACTTTAGACGTCGTTAAAATTTGTGTATTTTTATTGAGCAACTATTTTATACAAAAATGAGCGAGGTGTAAGGGGGTGTTATCTATTAGTGTGGTTGTTTTAGGTATAAAATTCATTGAAATGGGTTATAAATATGGGCTACGTAAGCATTTTTCCAAGGGATTTACTATTTACAACCATGAGCACAAAGCATCTTTCGACACACTGTTAAAATATTATTTTGTCGACTATGTGCTCTTCGACGCTGTCTGAAATAAATTACAACAGGCACATATTGCTATTAACAACACGCTACTTAATTAATAGATTAAACATTATTGTTGAATTCCACGCTAGCCTTGAATGATATGTAAAAATGTACTCCAGGTTGTTGTGAAAAAGAACTAAATCGTGATTATAGTGTGCCAGAAAGCTCATTTTTAAAGCTTTGTGGTGCATATACTTTCTTTTTTGCAAGTTTCACAAAATTGAATCACAACTAAGCTTAATTGCCACTACCTTAACTAATGCCTCCTATGCGAGTTAGAGCATCCAATCACCTAATTAGAATTAAATTTCTGCGATAAACTTCACCCTCTTGTTTTTTATCACATTAATGGGTTTTATTATTTCAAAATTAAAACTATCGACATTTTGACTAATATCTAAGTATCATTGCACTTCTTTTTCTCATTTTTCCTATATTAAGTGACTAGAGTTACCACACCACATACACACAACCCACAAAGAATATACATCTTACATACCCACCAAATACAATTAATGTACCCACAACAAACATATAACAGACGCACAAAAAACCCACACCCACAATACACTCCCGGCACACCCGTAACACAATTACAACATATACGCAACGCAATTGACTTTGACTAAATTAAAAGTTTATTTTATGAATATTATTATATTCACTTTGGATGTAAGTTCTAAATGGAGATTTTTATCGATAAAAAATAATTCACCTACCATCGCCACTCTACACTAAGAGAAATGATAGGCTAAGTCTTTAGCACTCATTATAACAAACAGGCATACGTTAAAACCATGGACCAACAGAATACCCTATTAAGGCTAACTAAATCGGTTACTACTTTCGCACTCTAATATGACTAACACATTTAGAACACAAGGATTCCGATTATTTGATAAAACACATTAATTACTAGGCTCTACCATCTTTCTCATTTCGAATAACACATCGATATCACAATAAATACATGGCCAATAAAAATAATTTCTTATACTTTGGCCTCAAGATGAAACAAGAAACCAGGAGACTTTTTATTGCTCGCCTACCTTTTGAAGCTACTGCTGAAGACCTTTCAGACTATTTCGCCCAGGTATCATACTAAATTGATTGTTTTCTAATCATCACACCAGGTTTTTTGTATTTTCAGTTTGGAGAAATCACTGATGTATACTGTCCCAAAGATCCTAACAATACCCCCAATAACAAAGGCTTTGGATTTGTTTCCTTTCAGAATGTATTATCTAGCCAACAGGTATTAACTTTAGCATAATGCTTTAGACAATCCTTTATGTTCATTTGAAATAATACCATAGATTTGTTATAAAAAATTTGTGGAATATAATATATGAAACAATTCTAAATATCTAAATAACTTTCAATTAATCATCAGGCCATTAGTTCAGGGCCACATCTAATCAATGGTAGAGAAGTTGTTATAGACTATGCTTTGGACAGGCCTACAGAAGAACAACAAAGTATACTTCAATCTATTTAAAAATCAGTGCGCTCCCTAACACTTTTGACATTAAAAATACCACCATAGCAGATACAATTAAACTCGTTCATATATTGTGTCATATTTCTATAGATAATGGATCACAAGACTACTTTCCAAACCTACATCTTAATAATCATAACAGACAAATCAATAACACATCTTCCGACTATATCGCACCTAACCACGATACATTCGATCATGAACACTTCTCATTTAGGCCTGGTAGACCTAAAGGACACTACCACGACTTTAATGAGCACATAAACTCACATTTTAGTCCCTACAATGACTTTTTGAAACATAATAAAAACAGAAGTTTTACAACACCACATAATCCATTTATTCCTGGACTAGAATATGAAGCATCAAGGGCAAATTATCCATCCACAATTAGAAATGACCACTTGTTAAACAAATCGACTCAAAAAGAAAAATTAAAATTTAGTTTTCATCTAAATAGCGTTAAGAATGATTCATTGACTGCACTGATAAATTTTTCTGACAATTTGGAAGCCAATAACAATCAGGTTTGATACATTAACAAATATTTTGAGTTTTCATCTTATCTCAATTTTTGTCTTTCCAGTATGAAATGTCTCAAGTGAACATTGCAAACTCACCCAATGAATTATATAACAATCTTCACACAAATCAACAGATTTCTATTGATATTCACCCTAAGATCATTCAAAGCTCTGTTGAGGAATCGCTTAAATCGAAACTATTCCCTGCTTCACTAGAATTCAACATACACCTTCCCTTTGATTTATTTAATGAGCTTATATCACCTTATAATGTTGATAAACTTGTTGCTTGCCAATTCCATTTCGTCACAGGTTAAAGCAATATATTTTTATTAACTAGCTCTTTTTAGAAAGACAAATATTTTTAGAATACCCTCATCCTTGTGTTGAAGTGTAACCTGCTTATATTCACTTTATTTTATAGATTCTACCAACATCGAAGAAAGTTCTGAGTTTTCAGAGAGCACACCATCATCATTTTCTAAGCGAAGTAAGAATTATAAACTAAATGCAACTACAATCAACCCTATTCAGACTCACTGAATTAAGCCTTTTAAGCTTCTATAACATCAATTTCACTCTTTACAGCAAAGTTACAGCACAATACTGCTCGAGTTAGCGATGCGTTTTATGATAACCAAGGTCATCACCAACTTAACCTCCATATACCACAATCAAGTTTTCAACCTATCCACAATATGCCACCAACATCCTCGATGCAACCACCTCAAAGTCTTTCACGCACTACAAAGAGGCCTCCTGGAGGTAACGAGTGGATTAAGCGTGGCCATAGAATATATGTAGGGCAACTTAGTCCAAAAACAACTTCTGATGATCTCAAGCAATATTTTCAGAATTTTGGAGAAGTAGTGGATGCATATATTCCCAAAGGTTACATATTATAATTTCTCGAACTCAGTATCATTAATTTACTTTGTAAAGTATATTATACTTTTACTTATTTAATACTTATCGATATTAGTTAGGTAATAATTCTTTGTACATAACCGAAACATAACATTTATTTGCCCAGATTATCAAAATGGCATATCACGAGGTTTTGGTTTTGTTACCTTCTTAGAGCCACATGTTGCGGAAGATCTTATTAGCAACGCATCAAATAGACATGACGAAATCAATGGCACAAAGGTGAATATTTTAAATTATTTCAATTTTTATCATTTTTTCAAAACAAAATTTCACTAATTAAAATATCTATCAGATAAATATATCGAAAGCAAGGCCTTCTTGAATTCTTACTATAAGAAATAATAGAAATTTTTAAGTGTAGCTATATTTTTATATATACAATCTAGCCCTATCTTTCTATACTTATAAGACTATTTCTATCTAATTTTTCCTACCATTTTTATCCAACCCAAGCTTATTAACTGTAATAAATTAATTTAAAAGCTTTGAATTTGTGAAAAAGCGTTACACTTGTATCTATTCATAACTACAAAAATACTTTTGTACTTAATTTAATAGTTGCTATTCTCTGCAAGAAATTGAATTATGAAAATTGGAATATAGTAATTGTATTTTAAGTAAAATAATAAGTTATAGAATCAAAGATGCCTTTTTTTTTGTTCACGTTCTGGTAAAATGAATGTTGTTTGATCAATTCGTTCTTGCTCTAGCTTTCGTTCTTCTTCCGAAGTCCTGTATTTTACATGGATATTAAGTGATTCACAAGACTATAATAATAAATTTAGAATTTTACCTCTGTAATTCCTGACTGGAAATTATGGAGATATTTATAGGGATAATATGAGACTTTGTTTTCAAATGTAATGTAACTGAAGTTTTATAGATCCCAACATTTTCGTAATATGGTATTTCTGGGAAGTCTTTTGCTAGAAAATCCATTTCATATGTGCTAGATAATTCTTCTAAGATTTTCCATACATTTAATGGCTCTTCCAAAACTGTCTTACTATCTGTCTTAGTAGGAAGAACAATTCTAAGATTCATCTCTGAGGGCCAAATTCCTCCTGTAGTAGAATCAGAAGTAGCCCCAGTTAATTGAACAGATGATTTACTTTGGCTGAAAAGTTTAGAATTCGAATTGTTTTGAAAAAAAAATTTATTCAATTATATGAATAATATGAATGTTAGGCAATGTATGTTATGCTTAATCTTGAATATAATTAATCAAGTATTTAGTAATTCTTGAAATATTCACAAGTTTAATCAAGTTTAATCTAAATCGATCTATCTTAGGTGAAAGGTACGAGAGTAAACAAGATTTCTAAGAAAATTAAAGTTGTGGAGAGAACCTTGATTTTCTTGGTTTGGCGTAGGTATCTATGTTTTCCCAGGTGGCAGGGACTGCTAAGCCGTTTGGGAATAAATGGTTCCTGGCATAGCCTCTTTTTACTAGAGCAAGATTACCTTTGGAGCCATATAGATGATGCGGTTTCGTGAGTATTACAGAAAGCATAGGGTCCAATACTCGAGGACGGGCCTTGCCACGTTGTATAGTCATACCTGTATGCCGAATTGCAAATTGGCGATTCTGGATCCATTGTATTGTATTATCAAGTCTATATTTGTATATATTCATATCCCTGTAGCCATGGTTATAAGTAAAGATTGAAGTTAGAGGGCTAAATCTGATTGATAGATGCTTAAATGTTGCATTTATGCAAGGCAATTCCGCAAGTAATGCCATTGTGGCTTATGGTTTCAAGAAGATTTAACAGTGGCCTAAAAGTAATCCCAAATGCATGCATTAGGGCTGGTTTTTTCTGATTATTATTTTATAATGGTTGAGGGTAAGTTCAAGGAGTTAGTCAGATTCCTATTTAGACTCCTATAATTTTAACAGAAGCCTCATTGTTATTTATTTGGAACAGCTTTAAAGGCTTAAAACTTTGCTTGTAGTTATTTATAGTTCTAAAATATGATAGGAGACAAGTATGGTTATCTATAATCATGAGATATTAAAGGAGCCTTGTAGCAACTTATTGTTATAGGATTAATTATATTTATAATGTAAGCTTTCTTGAACAAAACATAAAAGACTTTGCTTTCAGATTAGAAAAACATCCAAATATACCCTCAAGTATAATAAATTTCACAATTCTATTTTATCACTAGAAATAAATGTTTACATATTATATTAAGCTTTGTAAGGTCATGAGAATTTTGTAGCTGAATTCTAAAGGCTATAATAGATAGATAAAATTTGGATTTAGTTAGGAATTTTTGCCTCTCACAACATTAACAGTGACTAATATTTCATTCTTTCATCGAGAATTTTTAGTTCATTAATTAACTATTTTAGCAGAAACTTCTTTTAAAATAATTCTAATTTCCAAAGTTTTTTTTAATAGCTATATATCGTAAGAAAACAAAATTAATGTTTTGAAAATTAAGGACGTATCGAAATCACAATGGAGGTTTTTAGTTTTTAGCTAATCTAATTTTGGCTATACTCAAGATAAGAGTTTTAAAAACAGTAAATTTGTAATTATATCCTCTGATTTTTTAATTTTTAAGCTAATTGCAATCACTAAAAGTTGTTTATGTTAAGTCAAAAATAAATATTTTTAGTTTTCCTAAATATCAATCTTTCTGAAGATATAATAAAGCTAAATATTCATATTTTCGAAACAGGCTTGGATAGAAAAGTAAAAAATAATTTTCTGGCTTCCAAAGCACTTTAATATAGAAGAGGGAATAATTTCTCAGTGTTTGAAAGAAATCTTTAGAATTTAAATCTAAAAAGCTATTTTTGTAAAGGTTAGATATAATATAGTGACTGGATGCTTGCTAACACCCAGGAAATGTTCAAGATGTATAATATTTTAGGTAAATGAGAGCAGTACTTTATGCCATTAATGAAAGATTAACAAAAATAGAAAAATTCATAATCACAATTTGTATGGTTTGTTGTGCAAAATATGCTAAAAATACAATCAAAATTTCTTGTTGCTAGCAAATTAAAACCTCGTTCTTTTACATTTTAGGCTTTATCGTATTATTTTTGACACTTTTTCCCCAAACATTAAAATCACAAACACAAAGTTCTAAGCTTTGCTCAGAAGAATTTCCCTCAGAATCTGCTTTAAACAATTTGTGCTTAAATGGGGGTACATGCTATATAGATACTGTTTCAGCTCAACCTGATTATGTGCAAACAAGGTGTTCATGTTTGTCTACTTTTGAGTTTTATTACGCAGGGGTCGATTGCTCAATTAGTAAGCGAGAAAGTAGATGATAGCTTTCTTAGCCAAAAAAATAATTAAAAAAAAGATATTAATGGATATATTATTTGCATTCTTTTTATAGGAATCCCTTTTCGGTCTTCAGACTCCTCGTGTGAGTAAATAATACACACTCAAGTTATGATATCTATAAAAATTCAAACTCTCATGAATTGGTATAGGGGAAAATAATTTCTTTCTTAAATATACTTAAGATTATTTCCTAGCAAAGATCACTATATATACTTGTGATTCTCCATGTTTCTTTAGCAACTGATAATACTAAGAATACTAGCTGGCTTGAAGATCTACTTGGTGCAAATTCATGGAAAAATGATCCCGGAGTTGGTAAAATTTGTCAAAACCCTCAATGCAGTTATTAATTTTTGAGTATTAAGTAAAAGTCACAAATTTCTCGCAATTAGTGATTATAAAATTGATTTATTTAAAATCGAAAATCCATGAACAATTATAAGCATTTAAAAACTTAAGTTGTTCAATTAATTAAAAGCACTTGTTTATAATTTTAAAAGAAATCAATATAGCAATTTTTATTTTAAATCATCAAATAAATTGTTCTAATTTGTGACTTTGGAATAATTACTAAAACACTTAATTTAAATGGACATTGACGCCTAGTTAAAGATTTTCATTATGTTTTTCACTAAATTGTGACTTTTATATCGTAACCCAAAGGGATCTGTAATAAATTCCACAAGTGGTACTTTTTTTGGCATGTGTTTTGATCTCTCAATTTTTGGGTAATTGCATTTTGATTAATTATTATAAAATTGTAAAGTTAGCTAGTAGTATTCAACAGAATTGGATTCAAATCAAAAACTTTAATCGAAGCATTAATAAATTTACTTTCACTATTTCAACTTTAGTTTTAGGCTTGATGAGACTGTAAATATAAATTATATCCAAACATCACGAATCTCTGAAATTAGCTTTCCTGTGCAAATTGATTTTGATGTTTTCGTGCTTGTTTCAACACTCTTGTATGTGCTTTTTTGAATTTCTTTGCTCCTATTTGAGTTAGATAGTTTAGTTTGAGAACTATTGCTTATCAAATTCTGCCTGGATAATTTTTTATAGGCTTGCTTTCTTAGTACCCATTGACTCCAACTATAAGTGGGATCAGCTACTTCATCATAAAAATCAACATCAGTAGTCGATACTCCGACATTTTTTGACTCAACATTCAGATTTTGAAGGCTTTTATTCATTCTGATGCTACTTAGTGGGATTTGTAAACTTGAATTAAGCTTATTTAATTTGAATTTAGTAACATTTTGTGCTTTGATTTTATTTTTAACGGATGATAAAACATCATTTCTGTAACGAAACCAATTGATCAATTTGATTAAAATTTGGCGGCTCTTTACACAGGAGTATATCATTCACAGTTACCTGGTGTTAAAATCAGAATTTCCTAAGATGAAATTGAGAATAGGAGCTTCCTTAGATATCTTTAGTAACTGTTTTTTTAGTCCTTCTGCCATTTTAAGGTCTATCAATTTTGTTTCACAGCTAGATGACTCAAAATTTTTGTTGTTAGGGTGAATTTCATGGATCGTTTTTTCTAAATATGCTAAATTTGAATCAGCAAGATAACTTAGGTTTAAGGAGGCTTGTGTGTTAACAACATCACTGATTTTAGTGTTGTTTAGACAGCAATCTACTTGAGATCCGCTGAAAACCGAAAATTTTGAGTTAATTTCATCATCCAGGATGCTATGATAAAGTTCTGAATAACCTTTCTTGTAACAAATTTTTAAGAAAATTATTTTCTCAGTTCTCAATTTAAGGCTTTCAATTATATGTTTAGCTAGCTTAATATGCATGGGCACTTAATTTAAATGGTAAAAATTGAGTTTAGTATAGGTAGTTTAGTAGTAATTAGGATCTAAATGTTGTAAGTAAAGAACTAAATTTATAGAAATGGGTCAATGATTTGCATTTTAGTGCCTATTACCTCATTCAAAAAGTTTTCACAGGTTATAGTAACTTTTTTAAAATTTTCCAAGCAGATTTCTATTATTTTTGATATTGATTCCATTTCAACAAATGTTGAAGCTGCCATCCAGTAAGATTGACCTAGTAAAATAAATTTGTCTACATACAATTCATCGGAGAAATAATTATTGGGTGCTTTTTGGAAACTTGAAAACTTTATATTTGTAGCTTCATGTTCCAAAAGTGCTGATAAGACTTCATCACGTTGTCTAGTATGATCTTGAAGTTTCTTCACATGGCTATTTAGCACGCAATGAAATTTGTCAAGCGTAACGATTATTTGATAGAAGAATGCTTGTAGTAATAATACGCCCTTATCTGAAATCAATTATATATTCTAAGTGTTAGTCACTAATTATACTCTCACAAGACCTGGATCATTTTTGTAATACATAGAAACAACTTCTTCAAGCACTCCTCGAATTAGATTACATTTCAAAATAGCTGTTCTGGATTGATTTAATAACACTTTTGCATCGAAAGTCTGCAATGGATTAACATCAATTTGATGCTTCATTAGTCTAGTTTGGCCTTCTTTAGCTAAAACATCCTCGTAAGCGGTTATTCCTAAAATAGCATAGCTCATACGGTATGTATGTTGTATTTTATCTTTTGTTGAAAGTGCTAAAAATGGAAAAATTTCACTAAGAGGTGACACCAAACGTGTCCAAAATACTGCTTTGTTGAGACAGCCTCGCCAACACTCATCTTTCTCACTGTCAGAAACTTTACATAAGCTAAAGAGAAGTGTCGCGGTTAGAATAATTTGTTTATTCCATATTGATCTTGCTTTTTCTTGAGTTACCTGTTTTATCCGAGTCGTTTTTAGCTGAGGATAGTAAGAACTTTAGTTTTATCTTATGATCGATCTTAAAGATAAATTAAATAATTAAAATCAATTTATAAAATCTTACCTCGGAAAAAAGATCGATTTCATTGAATGACATCATGGGATCGTTAACAGCTTTTGTTATATCATCCTTGATATCGATTGCATTATCAATTAGAATTAGAAAATTAAATAAAGTAGCTTCAATTGACAATTTCCCTTTATCAAATTCAATACCTTTCTGTAATGCACTATCTACCCACTTTGAAGAGTGCTCTATACTGTCATCATCATCATTCTCATAATAATCACTAGTTGCGGGATTTAGGGTTGTCAGAGCTAAATAAGTTGAAAGTTCAAGTGAATTTTTCAGAGGAATATCAAGTAAGGTTAAGTTTTCTAAAATTTTATGTATAACGTCTTTTGTTGCGTCACCCATTTTACCACATTGGAATATTGATAAATAAAATAAAATCGCTTTGTTATTGAGTACTTATATATCGAGCAAGTTGAGATAAATTTCATACAAGTTTCTATCACAAATTGTCAATTGATCTAATATCTGTCATTTTAATCTGTGGGGAGGTTTATAAAATCAACTATATTTTGAAGCTACTTTAACAATATGATTAATTTTAATACCCTTATAGCTGAAATATCACTTGATGATTACGTAAAATCTACTCGTTAAGATTTATAAATGAATATCGGAGTGAAAAGTAGCTGTCTAGATATTTTTAAAGAGAATATCTCACTGTTTACACACTTATAACTTGTTATGTAAGTTTTCAGTTTTGAGATTTACTGGGAATATTATTATTATAGAGTTGTTTGTAGATTCTTTGGAGATGAAACTTTCATAAGATCAAGCAGTAATGAGTTTACGTTCATTAAAGATATTAATCTAAATCATCAGTTTTAAATAAATCTTTATTTCAAAATAAAATGCAAACTTTTAAAGTAATATCAAGTTAAGGGTTAAGAAAAATGAAATTGTAACAACTTTTCTTCTGAATGAGTATACTTGAGTGTTAAAGTGAAAGATAATTGGATTTAGAATATAAAATTATAATTTAGTGTCTTAAATGTCTTCATCATCATCACCCTATAAAAAATGGTTTAATGACATAAATATACTTAAATATAACTTTAAAAAAATGCTTACTTCAATTGGTTGCTCAATGGCATCCTTAAAATCCTTTTTGATGTGTGCAATATGCAGTGGATCCATGGTAAACTCTGGTGCCTTGGCGTATGTTCCAATAAATTCTAAATCTTGCCTCCTGAAGACACATAAGATTGCGTTTTATGTAATCATGCTCATTAGGGGTGTATTTAAAAAGAATATGTTATAGTTACTTCATAAGGCGACGAGCAATCCAGAGAAATGGTTTCTCAAAATTATAATTTGTGCGAGCAGAAATATCATAGTATTGTAGATTTCGTTTCCTATGAAATTGAATCTGCTTAGCCTTTACTTGCCTATCTTTAACATCAACCTGTGAGATATAGATTCGTCATTTGTGAAGTGATGAGCATTTTTATGCCTATTAGGAAATCGATTAATTGTAGTTGAATCAAATAACTTACTTTGTTTCCAACAAGTACAATGGGGATTCCTTCACAAACACGTTCGATATCACGATGCCAATTAGGGATATTTTTATATGTGATTCTTGAGGTTACATCGAACATTAATATAGCACATTGACCTCCAATACTGTATAAAAAGACAATAATTACATATGCAAGCAAGATTGAAAAGTATTGTATACTAACTAGTAGCCATCTCTAAGTCCACCGAACTTTTCTTGACCAGCTGTGTCCCATACGTTAAAAACAATGGGTCCGACGTTTGTCTCGAATCTCAATGGATGTACATCAACTCCAAGAGTAGCTGAAATTTGTGAAAAACATAGATTTATAAACAAAGTGTTTTCAATAATATATAGAATAATGTAGGTTATAATCAATTAAAAATTGTTAAACTAATCAAAACTACTATTTTAGGAAATATCTATTAGCTAGAGGACGTTATATCAAATCGAAATAGAAATCAACTAATAGAAGGCAGCGGTTGTAATAAACAAATAATTAGATTCTTTGAACATACGTATATACTTCTTTTCAAATTCTCCTGTCAAGTGTCTTTTAACAAGTGTACTTTTACCAACTCCACCATCTCCAACAATGACAAGCTTGAATAAATGTGGTTCAGGTCCACCTTCACTCATTTTGTGATCGATTGTATAAATAATAAAAAAGTATTTAAAAGAGGCTTGCTTTTTAGTAAATAAGAATAATCCAGAAAGGAATGAAATGAAAGAAAGAAGTCATAAAAGAAATAATAGTTTGAGTGAAGTTGGAATATTTTTTTGAATAAGTGATGGTTAATGACTCATTTGTGTGTTTATAGCTGTTTCATGTATTATTTCTACTTATGAGAAGAAGAATTATAAATATTAATTAATTCATTAAATTCTAAAGCATAAATAAGATAACATAGACGCCTAACTCTGGCATTGCTTAAAGTTTCAGTGGTGACAAAGAATAAGTAAATATGTACATATGAGTGTGCATAATGTATATGTAAGCAAATGTATGAGTACTTGATGTCCCATTTAATTGCTTTGGCATTGCTTTATGAGACATGACAAGTTAAGCAAAATTTGATTGACTTATCCATCTATGGCAATAGCTGATGAAACAATCTCTGATTGAGTTTACAGGAATTGTGTAATATGAAACTAAGACACTAGTCTTCTTTTTGGTCACTGACACACCTTACTTTATTATTCCCTATAATCAATTAGTTGACAACTTAGTGCTAAAATACAATTAGTTTGGAATATCAATTGAATCATATAATATATATATATAGTTCCATATCAGTAATTGAAATCCGCTTATTATGTATTTATATTTAATTTTATATTAATTCATTTCTGTTGGAGCAATACAACTGATAGCACTCATATTCATGATGCTTTTTAAAATATTTGATAGTTTGATTCGACTGAAGATTATTAAAATCACTGAAATCTATTTGATCAATACATGATGTAAGTTTTTATTTACCCCCTATGTTTTTGAAATTATTATATATCATCAAATTAAAGCCGCGAAAAACATTAAAATCTAAAATTGCTTTAAAAAATTATTTTTATGGTAAAGCTAAAATTTTGAATAAGCAAATCGAAAAAGCATACATAAAATACATATAAATAAGTATTTTCGCCATCACAGAAACAAACTAACAGTACTTGTACAGAACACGTGGGAAGACTTATTGACATGAAGCTTTCAAGCTACAATGAGTGCTCAGAAATATTTTTATGGTAAAATTTGCACAAAAGATCTTGAAACCTTTAATAAAGATAAATTAAGCTTTACTACAATCCCATTATGAAAATATATCTGTGAAACTTAGCTTCAAATTGATTTTTAGGATATGTTTTTCCATTTAAGCCTTTACTGTTTGGGTGACTTTGTATATAATTTAAATTTTCTCATCCTTTCTTTCAATGGTGTCTAAATCGAATATTTCAGCTCACTCAATTTATAATAAGTAACGCTCTTATTATTTCATTTACATGCTTCAGTAAACCATCGACAAAAGGCATATTCTCTATATCTCTTAATTAACCTTACTTCTTCATTATATGTTTTAAAATATTTTCAAATCCTAGACAATTCTTAATTTGAATATTATCCCAAATGTTGAAACTATATTCATAAACTTTGTTGACACAAGCGGTTAACAGCTATAATTCAGATTTATTCGTTTACAAATTCCCTCTTGAATAGATTACAATATTTAATAAAATGCCCCAAGGTTTATAATTATATTATAAAGGATTAAACCTCTTTTGTACTTTGTTCAGCTTATTATCTAACCATTCAGAAATTCTAAATGATATTGCTTTTCACGAGTTTAACTTGATTAATTCAAACCAAATAATTAATTGCTACTATCTTAATATTGCGAATAAAGTAACTTAGGTTTAGATTTACACAAGACCTTTTAGTAACATAAATAGTTGTTTGTATTATACTCATAAAAAGGTATATTTTGAATTCTACATAAATGCATGTTTTTTTCCACTATTTGAAAGTAAGAATACATTTATAAATTCCTTTAATTATGATTTCATTGATATTCATTCTTTTTATGAGGGCAAGACCTAAAATTTTTATACGGATATATTCAATTAAATGCTATCTTTATACAATTTATGCACAATCTATGAACATTAGCTGGAACCACTTTATAAATAGAATTTTAGCCATCATCTTCAAGTTTATACTAACAGATGAACACCAAATAAAAACTTGTACACAACAAGTGTAGATAGTAGATTGAGAGAATAATTATATTTCAATTGTTTGAGCTATGTAAATATTGATACATATGTTATCAAATCACATATTGGAATCCAATAAACTCAACACCCAAAGTTGTATAATATAAAACATGATCACATAAATGTATGTAAAGTAATTAATCTAATTATATGCCAATAAAATATGGAGCTAATCCCCAGTATATTTAAAATTTAATTCATCAATAAGCTTTTACCTTGATTAAATTTATATCTACCTTAACTAACATACATATAAATTGTGATTTTCACACATGTTCTTCAAAGATTTTAATTTATCTTTATAGTTCCTTTATATACAATTAAATATATATTGGCAAAACAAGACTTCAGTAGACGTGCAAATTTATATATAATTCACTTTTGTTAGCTGTTCTTATTCAACTCCTCGTTTTCCACTAACATACTTAGTATTAAAAGAAATTAAAGTAATATATTATTTCTTATTGTCGATAGAAATTGAAACCCAGTGAATCAATTTGACTTGCTTAACATTGATAAAATTTGAATTGAAATCGATTTTTGCACTTAATAAAAGATAATCATTTTCATTTGCAAATTTGTTGGTATCCTTAATATTCTCATAACAAAACTTATACAACAAATTTCCAGATTGTAGAATGAATAACAAATTTTGACACTTTTAAGTAGATATGTCAGATAATTCATAAAAAGTGCTATTCCCTATGTCAAAAATTTACTAGCCAAATCTGCCAAAAACAATCATATTGAATTTAAACAATCATAGGTGCTTCTATTAGTAATGATGAAGCTAAGGCAGTAAATGAAACCTACACAAATGATACTAACAACGTGAACTTGGTATCAAAATCAATTGAGCTGATAATACTTCATTACTCAATGATGAGTGTTTTATTCCATTAAGAAGCTTAAAAACATATCAAATTACTTAAAAGGAATCTTTGAGTTTGAATCTAAATAACACTTTGAATGTGATTCAATCCTCAATGCTCCTGCACATATACATATATATATATATATGTATATCTATCTATCTGTTTTTACATAATGAACCGCAAAACAGACTACCCTACATCTCCTCTCGAAAATGAGCGACTCGCCTATATTCCAGACTTACCTGACTGCTTTCGACCAATTGAGCCCGAGCTTCTGTACAATAATGAACATAGCTCATATCCTCTCCGAAAGGAGAATTTACCTGAGATATATCCAGTGATACCCCCCTTATCAAAACAATCGTTAATACAATTAAGAAACACTAGCCTAAATCGTCCAATAAGTGTAATGAAATCTAGATCTAATGAACTCAAGCTATTTAAATCAATGAGGATTGGTATAGCTTTTGGTGGTAATTCTCCTTCATCTGGCATGCATAATGTCTTATGGGGAGTATTTGACTATCTCAAGAACTTTACAGAACCTGGTTCAGTTTTATATGGATTTCTAGAAGGCTCATACGGTGTATTGAAAAATGATTATTTAACATTGGATTCGGAAATACTTAAGCAATACCGAAACACGGGTGGTAACTATTTACTAGGTTATAAAGCATTTCGTATGAC
Source organism: Nephromyces sp. MM_2019 (assembly GCA_015657535.1). Taxonomy (NCBI): domain Eukaryota; phylum Apicomplexa; class Aconoidasida; order Nephromycida; genus Nephromyces; species Nephromyces sp. MM_2019. The sequence goes on from JADHZB010000889.1 coordinate 29,782, forward strand.
TAATGATTTTGTCATGAAGAAAATGACTGAAACTTGCCATTCACTTGACCTAGATGGGCTTATGATAGTTGGTGGAAAAGACGACGCACCAGCTGTTGCTTATGTAAGTTTTTTTCCACATATTCAAGCACATAAACATAAGGAAATCTTGCTTAACAGAGCTATAAGCCCTGTTTTAATGAATTCAAACTCTAAATCTCAGTCAACCCATACTCTGGAACTTAGTCTATCTTTAACAACTTTACATTAAAATGCATGCTTCATTTGAATTATAACTTCTTATAACAAACACGTAACGTAAAACACTACATATAACTTCATGTAGTGTATATATTTGATTATCATACAAAGCGTTAAACATAAAATACTAGTTCATGTAGAAGATGTAATTGATTATCTTACACGTGATTTATTACATATAAATTCATGTAGCGTATATAATTAATTATTACATTCAACAGACATAAATCGATGATAATTTATCACCACATACAACATATCAGATATAAATCAATATAGAAATTTTAGATAAATCTAAAAAATTATACATATCTTGTAGACTAAGATATATATAAAATAATAAGGACTTTTTCCCTAATGATGATAAATTCCTACTTTGAATTAAATATCAAAATCGATTTATATTCACCTATAAGGATAAAATCTGTCATAGATATACAAAATAACTTTTTCCTTTATATAATTCGATAAACATCCTTTATAATCTCGGAATATACAAACTTTTGATATGCTTATACCAACTTATTCCCTTGTTTTTTACACATTTTTACATTTCTCAACTCCAAATTTCAGCTCTCAGAATATTTGATAAATTCCAAGCTCAAAACAAAGGCTATATTTATACCAAATTCCCCTGGGAATGAAGTATATACACCTGAGTTTTTACCGATAAATCTTGGTTTTGATTCTGCACGTTTAACACTATCAGAATTCAATGGAAATATTGCAACAGATTCAACATCAAGTAAGAAATATTATCATTTCATACGATGTGGATCATCTTTACTAACCCTAGAGTCAGCCCTCCAAACTCGGTGAGAATTTTCTTATATGTATCTTATCAAGAAGAAAGAAGGATATACAATTCATAGATACTATAAACTGGATGATAATTTTTCTTTTCTTTTTTCCAAACCGTGATCACCCTTTCTGCGAACATATTTATACATAAATTTATACGCATTTCAGGCCAACATTTTGCCTAATTGCAGAAGAAGTAGAAAATGGTAAGAAAACATTAAAAGGACTCGTCAATGAAGTTTGTGATGAGATTGCACATAGGCGGAATGCTATAGGCAAACGTAGTGGAACTGTACTCACCTCAGATGGACTCTTTGATAGCCTTATTGACGTATGTTTTACTATATATATGTGTTTATATATACATATCTATCTATATTACACCTAATTTATCTACTGAACTACTCAACATCCCTATAATACCCTGTCTATACACACACACCTTCCTCCCCTCACGTTCAACATGCATACACTCAAACACATATACTTACACACCCTTTAGCATCCAAATGATACAAACACACACTCATCATACCTACAATTACTCATCTAAATTTGATATATATTCAGATGAAAGAATTAAGAGAGGCTATACACACACTCCTTACCAGTTCATCAAATAATAGCCAACCCTTATCAACTGAGGAAGATTTATCAAAGGCCCTCCCTACACATCTATCAAATTTGTATGCAACTTTACCCGCCCAAATCAAACACTCTTTACTTTGTTTTAAAGATGCACGAAATAGGCCCCTTTTACCCTATATTTCTTCTGAACGTCTACTTGGTTTTCTTGTTTTTAATGAACTCAAGAGAAGGTGTGTAAGCGTGTGTGTGTGTGTGTGTGTGTGTATGGGTGTGGGTGGGTGTGCTTGTGTTGTGGGTGTTTCTAGCTGTGGGTGGATGTAAGTGTGGGTGTGTGTGTATGTAGTTGTATCTAAGCGTGTATGTGTGTAGGTATGTGTTTGTAGGTGTGCGTGTTTTTGTTAGGTGTGCGTACATATATACGTGGATGTTTGAATATGTTTTTGGGGGTGTGTATGTAGATAAGTGTGTGCATGTCTGTATAAGTCTATGTGTGTATGTATATATATATATATATACAACTATAACATATTCAGTGTTTCTGAATATTTGATTAATGTTATGATGTCACATAATACTAAGAAATCAACTTAAAAGGTTCATAGATTATACTATGTGCATGTACTATTTTTTATACTTCAATCTATGCTTGCAATGACATGTGTGTAAATATTCATTTATGTAGATATATACACTCAAATTAATTAAAACATTTAATTAACAAATTAAATAGGAAAGAAGAAGGCTTAGAAAATAGTGTTCCAACCTTTAACTATCGCGTGCATAATTTTGTTCAAGAAAGTTGTTGTCCTTTACCCTCAAATTTTGGTAAGCTTAATTTCACACTTGTTATACTCAACTATACACCTTCATACACATTAATTCATGTACATTAAATCCATTATTGCACACACTTATATATAATATTTTTACCAATACCTAATTATACACACAAAGTGTGTATATCCTATTACACATTTTAATAATAACCTCAATCTTCACTAATACCTAATTAATTTATTAAATACACAAACATTCTAAAACGTGTAATACCTAATAAATATTTGATAATATCCTCATTTTTTACCTACACATTTACACACACATATATAGATTGTACATTGGGTTACACACTTGGCTATGCTTCAACAAGTTTTATTTCTTTGAATTTAAATGGATATTTAACAGCCATTACAAATATTTATCAACCACCTAATAAATGGGGTATAATGGCCCTACCTATAGCCCCATTTCTAAGTAAAATTATCGACACAGACAATCAAGAAAATGTACTTATTTGGCCTAAATATGAAGTACCCCTTGATGGAAATTTATTTCAATGTTTTCATCACCTCAGACATTCATGGAAAGTATGATACACACATTTTTATTATGAGTCATGTCACACTCACACACACACATCTATCTATGTAAATATAAACACACATATTTATACATATGTGATATGCACATATATCTAGACACCCACACACAAACAACCTATACATAAAACTACACACATATATCTTATTAATTGTAGTAATAAATATATAAAAATGTATGTAGATACGCTGCCATTACCGTTCAACTGGTCCCCTTCAATTTGAGTCTAATAAAATAATACCCAATGAACTCCCATTCACACTCTTATCTCAGTAAGAATATATACACACTTTTGTATGTATATATATATATATGTACAACTACTCTGTTTGACTTTAAAATCATAACACCTATTTGCTACACACACAGCTCCTGTAATTAGTACACACACACGCATATATATATATATATATATATATTTATCCATATTATACAATCTTACACGCTCTCTTATTTTTCTATAATATAAATACACATATAAATATATATTATTTACACACACACACACATACACACAAATATACACACACATACACTTACACACACACACCTATTTGTAAATATATTAATATATACATATATTTATTTTTTATTTACACACACACACACAGATTTGTAAATATACTAACCTTAGAGTGGCTAGTTCAGGATCCAGAGTCAAAATTAGAAAAATTGAATTACCCACTTAGTCCACCCAAATTATTTTTTGGTAACAAAACCTTAAAACAGGTACACACACCCTTATTTTGCACACTTAACTTTTATGATATACACACATATTCGGTATATACACACATACTCGCTTTACACACACACTTGCTTTATGCACACACACTTTTACACATTTCTATATTTTACACACCCCCTTTGTACACATACCTTTTAATATATACACACACTTTTATTATATACACACACCTTGATCTACACAAACACCTTTTGACATATACACATGTTACAAAGGATCATTACACCTACATGTTTATACAAATATTTTAATACACACATATATATATATGTATATTTATATATATATATATATATATAAATAAATAGTTATATACACAGGAATCATGTATAGATGACTATATTAGTATAGATACACATTGTTGTAAACACATTCATATTAGTAAATGTTTGAATGTGTTTAATATAAGATTGTACTCTACCCTATATATTTATGTGTGTGTGTATTTATAATTATATTTATTAGATGTCAAATGTACAAATAAAGCGTTTGAATTACACACCGCAACTACCAAATATATTAAAAGGAAATTACGATATAAAACGAATGGAAATCACACCTCAAATTTCACTCTCTAATTCAACAACTTTTAAAACATTATTTCCACACACACACACATTTCCAGCTATACAATTTTGCCATGCAGAAGATATGGATATAAATACACATGCACACATAAATTCGAAAACTCAACATTTAGGAGGTACACTAACCTAATTAATCTAGCACAAACTTTGGATTTGATTTATATATATATATATATATATATATATAATACACCTATTTCAAACACACACATACAAAAAGATTCACACACAGAGACACACACATACACACACAGATACGCACACACAGATACATATACACTTACACACACACAGATACATACACACACATTTTAAGACTCTCCAACTACATCTTAGTCTATCAACACATCTCCCATATCTAACATACATACATATATATATATATACATTCAATACATATATACATTTATACACTATATAATTCAGATATATATTTTACACATTTTACACAGATAAACCTCTTGAGCAAACTTTTACACCTCGAGATCAATCCCTCACAATAAACTCGCAATATTCTCACAAACCACACATTGCACATAATTTTTGGCAGGTGTGTATTTATATATATATATATATACACATACACAAACACATACATACACACACACTTACACACACATACACACACACTTACACACACATACACACACACTACAGAATACACACGATACATCTGAAAAATTTTCCGAATTAATTTTATCCAAAAATATCACACTCCCACACACATCCCCACCCTTACACACCCCCGCCCTTATATACACACACACACATACACACACATATATATATATATATATACACGCACACTACAGAATACACACGATACATCTGAAAAATTTTCCGAATTAATTTTATCCAAAAACGATGAAACTGCAAATTCGTTCGACGACGACCGCCCGACAATTTCGAAAATTTCGTCGATGCGAAATTCTTTGTCAACAGCCATCCAATCTGCCCAACAACGCACACGTTTTGCTACACACTCAAACACATCTCCCTTTAAAACATGTGTGTAATGTGTATGTGTGTGTGTGTAAGAGTGCAGGGGGTTGGGGGAGGAATGTGTTTGTATGTGTGTGTAATTATTTTATAATGTGTTTGTATGTGTCTGTATTTATTCTATACTATGTGTGTATGTGTGTGTAATAATTTTATAATATGTTTGTAGGTGTGTATATTATGTTTATATTCTATAAAGTGCAAGTGTGTATATTTAAAATTAGTGTATATATATATATATTGAAATCCTGTGATGATAAAAGATACACAGTTGAAATATATTTTTGTAAAATTGAATGATAGATAGACACACCTTCAAGTGTGTGTAGACATATATATCTGACCCTTAATTAATTATTATACATCTATATGATTTTCTTTGTAGTTCTAGATAAGGTAAAAACACCTGTGTGTAACACTGAGCAAAAAAAACCACCTACACACACTTTGGATGATTCAAAATTTGTTTTTAAAAGGCCTATAGGCCACACACAGAAACGTCCATCGAGCGCCCCTACAACCTATTTCCCAACTACACCCATTATTTCTTCATTTTTACGTTCAAATATACAACCTCTACAACATACTATGAAGGCGAAATCGCACACACTTAATCATTCACAATCTTACCCATCTGTACACACACTTACACACAATCAACACACTACATATAATAACCCTAAATCTATCAATCAACCCCTCTCATTGAAATTTTATGAAAATAGTTTTTCATTTATTGAGGCTAAATCACACACACCTCAACTTCTCAACACATGTACACCTCCAACAAGTATGATTTTACACATACACTCACATATAATTATACTCACACATGATTATACACATACACATGATTATATACACACACATAGTTACGCACACACATGATTATATACGCACACACATAGTTACACACGCATATACATAGATCTCCCCACATACAGCCAGACACCCATTAAAAAGAACCAATCATTGACTCACATACAGATACAATGTCAAGATATAATACATTCTACAAACAAATGTATACACACACACATCTGTAAACACACACACACATACACATAAACCCAACAACAACATACACACATCTACAAACTCTCACACACATATATAAACATATATATTTTTACACACATATACATATCTATATATATACACATACACACCTACATCTACATATTTTATATTTAGACACATCTACACAGTTGGCTGAGCCTAATCCAATTAAGCGTATTGGTGTTTGTTTTGCGGGTAATATATAAAATATCTTAATTTTTCACACACATTTCTAAAAATTACACCTTTCTTATAATTTTTATACTTTCACACACACACCCCCCTATTCAACTCAGATAACAAACTAATATTATTTACAACCCATCTAAAAATCATCTTAATATACACACTTGTACACACATATACATGATCTATCTATAATAACATCTCCTCGAAATTCATCCCTATACACACACA
>JADHZB010000890.1:0-73429 GCA_015657535.1 Nephromyces sp. MM_2019
ATATATATATATATATATATATACTTCTAAGTCCTTGTGTGTTTGTGTGGATACAGCTGTATATATACATACACATATATAGAGGTATTCAAAATGCTTATTATTTGTGTCCATGTTATATATATATAATTTGTATAGAATAAGATGTAGTAATATAATATGTGTAGATGTGTCTGTATATGTGCATCTGCTTATATATGTAATGTGCACATACATTATGCATGTGTGTGCATGTTTTGTGAAAGTTCGCCTGTGTGTGTGTTATATATAGACATATTTTTGTATTTTTACCCTAATTATTTATGTGTAAATTCGTGGTTTTGTGTGAGTGATTATTGTGTGTGTACTTGCTGTGTGTGTGTTAATGCATCCGTGCTTATTTAAACACTTGTGTGTGCATGCTTAATATATCTAGTATTAAGAGCATACATAATTAGGTTGACTTGCACACATACTGCCATCTTAAGATCATTTGAAGTTTTTAATTCAGTTTTCTCCCTCAATTTTATGTTAATAATTGGAAAACATAAATACACATGTTAGATATAAAATGTGGACATAAAATTATCGAATTGATTCAAACTAATTTAAATAGATTTGTGACTATAACATACAAATTATAATATTAATTATTTTTTTCATTTCATACTATCTAAAATTTACACCTTCACACTCTGTTTATTGTTAGCATATATATTATATTTATTGTTACTAAAAATATATGCCCATAAACACAAGATTAGATTTATTCTAATTAGTAATAAATCAATCAAATTATATGCTGCCCAATATATTAAATATACACACCTCTAACATATTCACTGTACCTTCTATAAGCATACTTACATATATTCCCATACACACGCAGATACCCATATACATATATAAAATTAGACCCGTAGATAGATATATAGCTATACATATATACACACACCTACACTACACACAACCATACATTTGCCCATACCTATAACTGATTCACATCACCACAAATTTCATTTCATTATATATATACCTACGCTAGTTAATCTCCTAAACTTTATATACATAAATACTAAGACACAAACACACACCCTATTTTTCAGCACACTCCACACACCTCATAACCTTAGACACATCTTACACACAATCAGGACTGGAGAAACACGCACACACATTATTAGACTCCTCTCAAATCAATCAAAACCTTCAAAATTATGACCTACTAAATAAGTTTGTTTTCTCAGGAATTTATACACATTTTCCCAAAATGGACAAATTACCTAACAGTAGTTTTGACGTTACAAAAAAAACCCGCGAAATTAGGGAGAAGTTTACACATGTAACTTTATGTATATATATATATATATATATACATATATATATATATTTCTGTGTATGGATATGTATGGATGTGTATATATATTCATGGTGCAATTTTTGAGTTATGAGCACTTATAGATATTAAGGGGGATACTAGACTACTCCTGAACAACAAATTTAAAACATACACCATACACAATATTATTTCATATAGGATCTAAAATTGAATATTTTATACAAATCATATAATTATATATATATATCAGATTTTAGCACACTAAAACAATGCTAAATTTTTTATTATAACTTCACATTTACATCTCATAACATTTATACACACACATCACAACATCTAAACACACATCAAAGGAAACACACACACTCACACACACACACACACACAGGCAATGGATATTGATCATCTATCACCACGTCTACAATTTGAATATGCCTCGTTATTGCTTTGTTCGTCGAATATAAACGAAATTAAAGAGGCCATCGAACTCCTCAATGAATTAATTAATATTGGATCATTTCGGTTATCATATATATATATATATATATGTGTGTGTGTGTACGAGTGTATGTTTGTGTAATGTGTGTGTGTGTATGTGTGTGTGTGTATGTGTGTGTATGTGTGTGTAATGTGTGTGTGTGTGTGTGTGTGTGTGTGTAATGTGTGTGTGTGTGTGTATGTGTAATTTGTGCACTGTGATTTTTGGTGTATTTTGTGTGTATATTGTACATTATGAATTGTGTAAATGATATCTAAACCTCAGAACATATAGTATCTATTTATTTGTACACATTAACAGCTCAGAGTGTTATTTTCAAGTAGCTATAGGCTACATCAAAATTGGTGATTATGCTGCAGCTCGAAGGCGTGTTGATATGTTAATTAGAATAGTAAGTGCACACAACCTTTTCTTACACACAACCTGCTCACACACAACCTACTCACACACACAATTTTCATCAAATTTACATTTTTAACTTACGTACTTTTCATATACATACTTTTCGCACACAAAATACTTTACTGCATACTTCTTACACAAACTCATCACGCTCACACATTTCGTACACACACACATTTTATATATAAATATTCACACACACAAATATTCATTAGGAGCCCCATAATTTATTTGCCCACTCATTAAACAGTCTTATCAGAGACAAGGCCTCCCATGGTAATATATATTTTATCTAGTCTACTATATATATATATATATATATATATATATACGTATTTATGTGTGTGCGTGTTTATATGTAAATATATGTGTATGTGTGTGTGTGCTTATATGTAAATATATATATGTATATGTTTGTATTGATATCTAGCCTTATTTGTTTATAGTTTTTGCACATACGCACTCTAAAGTTTACTTACATTATGTATTAAATAAAATATATATACTCATTATCTTGTGAGGATATTAATACATAATAAATAGCCCCATTTTTTATACTGTTTTATACTTTAATACACACTTTCTAATTATCTGATTTATTGAATATTTACACATCCTCATTATTTTTTATAATGTGTAGATGGACTACTTGGAGCACTCTTCGCGTTTAGTTTACTAAGTAAGTTATATATACATATAATATAAAAAACAGATACTCACGCACACAAACTCATATACATACACAAAAAACCCCCATATACACATACATACACACACACACACACACACAGAAAAAGCACACACTCACAATCCTACATATCTTAGTCACACCCAATTTACACACATAATTTTACATTTTTTTTTAGCTGGTCTAATTACTTTCTTAGTAAAGAAAACCAAATTTTTTCATTGATAAATTAATAATTAAAAAATTAACTACAAATGGACAATATACTTACAAGACTTAAACACATACATACAAAATTGATATATACACACACACATTATCAAAATTTTTGAAGATACACACACGTCCCAAAGATAAATAAATCAGATAGGCACCAGTATATAATTATCCATTACACCTACATATAATACACATACACACACACACACAATACAATAAACACACATAGACCATCACAAAACACATAAAAATTAACCCTAAAATTTTTTATATACCTGTTATACACACTCTTAGTATATCACAGTCCATCACATATATATATATATATATATACAAATTCTAAACACTTTGATTATTATTAACAAAATTACACACATTTTATAAATATAGATACACCCTTTCATATACTCTAAATATGAAATTTTTTACACACATTATTTATATATTTATTATTATATATCAATTTGTGTGTGTAAGTAAAATATCACCTTAGAGTACTTAAAATAAACATGACAATTTACCTAATAATAGAAAAACTTATAATTTGATATATATATTATATATATGTTTATGTGTATATGTTTATATATTTTTGTGTGTATATTTATATGTATGTATATATATATAGATATTTTTTCAATCCATTTTTCCTTGTATATTATAAAAAATTGTGTAGTATTAATTTGTGTTAAATTACAATTATTAAATTATGAAAAATAGGTTTAGTATTTAAAAAAATATGAAGCTTGTATGTAAATAGTATAATATCATTTCTAATTATATTTTGATTTACATATATATATATATATATATATATATATTATAGTAAAAATTCTTAATTGAGTGTAATATTAAGTATTCAAGCATATGATCAGGTACTGATACATATATATATATATTAAGATATGTATCAATATAGGATATATAAATAGATATACACATACATACATACTCCTAATTAAAAATCTTAAATATGTGTGTACACATATACACAATTAAAAATCATAAATATGTGTGTACACATATACACAATTAAAAATCTTAAATGTGTGTGTACACATATACACAATTAAAAATCTTAAATGTGTGTGTACACATATACACAATTAAAAATAAATAAATATTTTTTCTGTATACATCTAAGGATGTGTGTGATAATGGAGATAGGGTGTAAATGGATAACGTGTGTTAATAAGGCCTAACATTTTTAAATAAGTTTCATCTAATTCACTTTGACTCACATTTAAAAAACAACCCAAATCTTCCCAAAATTGAACAACTTCATCAACAAATGTTTGTTGGAAACCTGTTTGTTGTACATACACCTCTTCATCTTTACTAAGGGGTACTATTCTTAGTAAATCACACCAGTGTGTAAGGGGAATTTTGATATCTTCTATCCATGTAAAGGCTAACCAACAACTTACAAAGAGTGTGCGTGTTAAACGGCTATCATCTAATGAACGTAATGGTACCCATGAACGTGTGGTAGAAATATGTTGTACCTTATGTGATGTGTGTGTATAATCTACACACTGTATATTATTATGAGGGGATGATGTGTTGTGTATATGTGTATTTGTGTTAAGTGGGTTGTTTGTGTGTATATTTGGGTCAGGTGGGTTGTTTGTGTGTATAATTGGGTTAGGTGGGTTGTTTGTGTGTATAATTGGGTTAGGTGGGTTGTTTGTGTGTATATTTGGGTTAGGTGGGTTGTTTGTGTGTATATTTGGGTTAGGTGGGTTGTTTGTGTGTATAATTGGGTTAGGTGGGTTGTTTGTGTGTATATTTGGGTTAGGTGGGTTGTTTGTGTGTATAATTGGGTTAGGTGGGTTGTTTGTGTGTATAATTGGGTCAGGTGGGTTGTTTGTGTGTATAATTGGGTTAGGTGGGTTGTTTGTGTGTATATTTGGGTTAGGTGGGTTGTTTGTGTGTATATTTGGGTTAGGTATATCGGTAGAGGTGTGTGTATGTGATGGAGGGTTATCTGGATTAAGTGTTGAAGATGTGTGTGTTGTCGTATATTCATGTAATGTATCTTCAGTGTGTAAGGTTGATTCATTGAGATTATTATGAACTTCTGTATATCGATTGGTTTCATTGTGTGTGTGTATTTCTATGTTATGTGTAGATAAATTATTTGATTGTGTGTGTGAAGCAATGTGTGAATTCAAACCCAAGTTTTCTGTATATTTAATACCCTCAAATTGATTATAAGGTATTGTACATAAAGGTCTTGTATCATTGTTATACTCATTTTGATTAGTTTGTGTGTACACATCTATAAAAGGTGTATAAGGTTGTGGTTGATTGTGTGATTGTACAATGTTGTGTGTAGATTTGTCTGATATATCCTTAGGTAATCGGTTGTTTATAATATGTTCAGCCTTATTATTGAATGTGTGTAAGTCATCTGAATTTTTTTTACCAATTTTTGTGTGTGTAGATGAATCATGGAAACGTGTCCTATTTTTAAGAAATGTGTAAATGGGTGAAGAGTAAAATAAATATTCAAGATAGGATTTCCAACTTGTTTTATATTGATTATTAAGTATAGAGTAGTGTTTGTGTGTATGTCCAAAATCAGCCTTTCCTATTAATTTTCTCTCGGCAGTTTCTTTCTCTGGTTGAGTGAGTTTATATCCATAATCACTTGCACATTTTGTAAGTCTGTTATGCGTGTCCTTTTGATGAATGTGTAGATCAAATGGAATATTTTCAGATGTGTGTTTATTTTTTTGATTAAAATATATATCAAACGGTGCACTTTTTGATGTGTGTGTACTTTTTTGATTAAAATTTGTATCAAAGGGTGCACTTGATGTGTGTGTACCCTTTTGAGTAAAATAAGTATCAAAGGGTGCACTTTTTGATGTGTGTGTAACATCTGTAGGGCACTTATCAAGGCGTTTTAATTGAAAATAGTAGGCTAAGAGGAGTATGTTTGCAATATTCAGGTGATCTACACCATGGTTATGAAACATATTCATAAGGTAGAGGATGCATTCCCACACACCAAAACGGTCTGTTATATCAAGGGCCTTACAAAAAAAATAACATGACATAGCTGTGTGTGAGGCGTACGTACACTGTGGATTTTGGTATAGGTGTATAGCTACACGATCATCACTATTGCTACATGAGGCATATGTGTGTGTGTGTGAAGAAGGTGTGTTAGGAGGGTACATATTTGTTGATGTATACATCTTGGATCAGTGATAACTTATCAATATATATATGTGTGTGTAGATGTAAATAAACTCATCTTGAAATATCGAAATTTCCTCTAGGGTATTAATTTAATCATGGTTGTGTGTGTATGAGTGCATTTAGGTAATTAGGGATAATATAGAATGTGTATACATGTATGAGTAGTGTATAATTAGTAATAGTATAGAATATGTATGTAGTATTCAAGTTTTGGAAACCCGTTAGTCTATATAAATGGGTTAAGAGTTATTTGTGCTTTAAAGTAAGAGTGTATATATATATAGTTTAGATATATAAGGATTTATGTGTAAGGTTGTGTGGGTATATATAGGAAATGAGTATATCGATATATGATTTATATATGATTATGTGAGGGGATGTGCGATGGTAAGTTAGGGGAAGTATATTTTAATATATGATTTATATGTATGTGTGTTGATGTGTGTATTCATGTGCTGATGTGTGTTTTTATGTGTTGTTGTGTATGTATGTATGTTGATGGGTATGTATGCGTCTTGATGTGTGTGTATATGTGTTGATGAGTGTGTGCAGAATGCGTTTAATACTCTATTAATTTGTATCTAATTCTGATTATGTGTCAAAGTTTTTATAGTCTTGTTAAATTGTGTGTAAATATAAAATGGGTTGAGAACTGATCTTATATCATATGCCCTCATTATATCTTATAGACTAAATTTTGATATAATTAAACGAATAAGTAAAAAGTATAAAATTAAGAATATAGGGCATAATTTACACACATGTGCCAATTTATCATTCAAATATATGAGATCTTTTTCATTGGAAATTTGTATGATCTGTTTACACACACATTATCAAGTATAGGAAGGTTGTGTATATGTGTGTATAAAATGATATATGCATACGTGAATATATGCATGTGTGTGTTAATTTATTAGTGCTTATATGATAAATATAAAATGTGTATATATTAATGTGTAATATTTGATGAAACCCCCCTATAGTATAAAGATGAGTTGTATAATTTATATAATGAGAAAATACGTCTATATGAAATATTGTGAGTAGTTATATTAATTGAATAAGTTAGATGTGTGTGTGATTAATATGTATTGTATGTGTGTGTTTATGTGAGCGAGAGTTAAGTACAATTGCACAAATTGGGAAAGGTGAGTATATATGTGTGTGTGGTTAATCTAAAGTTGAAAATAGTTTGGGATAAAAGTGATTATTTGAACGGCTTATATGTAAGTGATATATAATTAGATTTAGATAATCTAGGAACAAGTATAGCTAAAATAATAAACTCACTTAAGTTTATATATATGTAATGTGTGATTTTTGCCATAAATGCAAATCTTTGTTTCCTTTGAGTTTACACACTTTCGTAAGAGTTCACAAGGTAATTAATTGGTGTTATATTAGGTATGTGGAAATTCCTTTGTGTTCATGCATTGTCTCTGAATTGGTGTGTATGAATATAAGGATATATGTGACAAGGTGTTAATGTGTGGGAGTATATATCTATGAGTGTGTATGTGTATGTGAGGCTTGGCTGATGTAGTGTGTTTATGTAGGGATGTGTATAAGAGGGTATGTAAGGATGCGTGTGTGGATATGTAGATATGTGTGCGGGCCTCTGCAGAGGTATGTGTGGATGTGTGTTGATATATATAGATTTATGTTTATTGGTGTGGATGTAGGTCTGTGTCTATAGGGCTGGGTATATATGTATGGTTGGCTAACTAACAATATGTGTTTTATATATTAGATATCAGCGTCTAGGTATATTTTGGTAAGTTTGTGTGTGTTTATGTGTGATTAAGCGGCTATATATTTCTAGTATTTGATTTTCAAATACTTTTAATTATATTTCAAACATTTAAAAAAGCATAGACAAAGTATAAAATTGAAGGTTTCATTTTCTGATATGAAAATGAGTAACAAAACACTTTAAATCTATGTATTAGTACGGATTGATGTGTGTGTATGTGTGTATCGATATAATTAGTGATTTGTGTATATAAATTTAATAATGGATCATAATTTTGAGATATGTTTACATTAGTTAGTGGTATTTGTGTAATTAAACTGTGATGTGAATTAACTAATAAAACCTCAAGGTTAGTATAGGTGTCAACAGTGCCGTGCATTAGTTAATTATGTGTGAGGGTGTGTGTAAAAATAATTTTCATATGTGTAATATTGATGTATTTTGTTAAGCTGTTTCTCAAGTTTTATTTTGCACGGGTAAGTGTGTAATATGAAACTGATTTAAAATATTCATTATGTAAGCACTATTCGATTTATATACCTATTTAGAAATTCAATATAGTTGTGTTTTTGTTTGTGTGCATGGGTGGTTGGATGGGTGTGAGTGTGTTTGAAAGTGTGAGAATGTGGTGTGTATGTATGGATAGGAATTTGTATGGGTTGGATTATGTGTGTATTGGAGTATATATATTGGAAACTTTTATGTGTAGATTTAAAAAGGAAATTTATTATTACTAAGTCTTTATATGATGTTATATATATTTCTCATAGAATTAGTTAGAAATGTCTCCAATATAAATCATAATTTATAGGACGAACGGGAAAATTATTAGTAAGTAGAACTGCTATACATTTGTAAAACTATGCTACCCACAGCTAGATATGGGTGCGTGCAACCTTATACCTACATAAGGACAGACCCAAGTACACACACTTACTTATACGCCTACGTATTCACACATGCTTGTACACATATACATATATATGAGAGTATACATTTCCTCAGAATCACACGCTTACAAACATCTACATAGTCATATGAGTAACAATACATTATTAATATATCTAGACTCGTGCACACGCTTGAGCATAATTTTATACGCACACACCCCTCTACATCTACACACATTCATTTACGTATACATACATACATCCGAGATTATACACCACAAGCAGCGTATCTAAAAATACATACACACCACAGAAAATAGAGAAATGTAAATAAATTTTCGAACTGATCTGGTCATGTTTTATAGGATATAATAAACTACTAAGTCAATGTCTTAAATCAGTTCAAGTCAAAAATGGAATACAAGCTCAAATTAAATAAAAATAATTTATGGAGTTTTGATGTATTATTATTAAGGAAAAACAAATATTATTAAGCTACATATGTAGTGCTTTGATTTATTCAAAAGTTGGAAATTTATAAGTAAATCATTTTCTATATAAAATCATATTATCTTATATATTATCTTAGCTTACACTGTATTTCACACTTTTACTAAATATATCATACAAAATTAGGTGATTTTAACTAAATTTATATAGTATAAAAATTATATAGGAAATATTTTAGCACTATTTCTTATCATAATTATAACTATTATTACAATTAGTAATTATGATTCATTTATAATTTATTTATTTGTATAACTTGATGGATATCTATGGTTATTTGCAGATTAGATTACTTGAGATCATATTTCACAATTAATTTCTTAGTTCAATGTATATAACAAAGCTCAAGGAAACTAATGAATACCAAAAATTACATACATGTTCTCCAAACCAATAAATGTGTACCAAAAAAGCCTTAAAAAATATCAAGCAGCAAATAAATTATTTCCACCATAACTTAAAAAGTAAACATATGTATACGAAAACATCATGTGTGTGTAATAAATCTGTGTGGAATGTAATTTTCAATTGCTTTTGTGCTTAATAATAACTTGTATTTTAAAGTTGAATCATAGATATTAATTAACTTTAGCTTTAAGCCAGGTTAATCATGTAACTAATTTAAATATTTGAGCATATAAAGCTCTCTCTTATTAGATACTGCTACTAATCTAATTGAAAATCTATAGTAAAATTGCACTAATATATTGTATCAGGTAAATCGGAGAAAATGAGATTAAATAGAAAATAAAATTTCCATCACTTGCTCATGAAATCAATCTTATGTAAAACATAAATTTTAGGAGCTTTATACTATTCTTAATCTTTTACTTTTGGCTCTTTACAATTTTATTAGGGCACATGGAAATATATATATCTAAGATTCATAGATACTAAGAAGAAAGCTTGAGTGAGCTAAAACGTAATAAATTATTATGAGTTATACAAGTTTCATATTCCAAATAATAGATTAAAATGTTTTGTAACAAATAAATAAAAGTACCGTAGGTTAATGCTGCTTAGTAAGTGAGTCAAGCTTAATCGAAAAATTTAATCAGACTATGCAAAACTAAAAAGGGTAGAGGAAGTCTTTTAGCGCGCTGAATTAAGTAAATTTGGATTGCTGATTTCAGATTATTTCCTATTTATATCTAGCTTTATGAGATCAGTCTTTGAAGATTATATACATATTGACATCATAATTATTACTATATCCTCGATATTTCTTTCAAATTGGTAAGGGGGAAACATTCAAAAAATTGTTTTGTGAATCTTTATTTGGAATTGTTAAGCTTTTTACTCTTAATTAACATTGAAGTCATATATAATATCATAGTCCTTATGTCCCTATTTATTGTTTTAAGTAGGATAAGTAATATGTAAAGCTTAGTGATTGCGAATAAATATGATTTAATGAAATTTCCATGATTTAGAGTTATGAAGGTATATATATATATACATATTTATACTTAAGAGTGTATTAGGTGATAGTGGATGATGATTTGATCTGTTATCTCCATTTCCTGAAGCCAGTTTTACGTTCTTGACCCGGTTTGATTACTCTCCATAACTGTGGTCTTAAGAAATGTGTGTTATCTCTGCCCTGATCTGTTTTAATCCTTTCAACATATGCTTTTCTTTGTCGGCCTCCATGTGTGTGTGACAAAGCTTGGCCAGCTTTCAAAATATGTGTAATCTTAGAAAGGTTAATTATCATAGGGGTGATTGCGGCTAAAGTTTCTTGAGAGGCTAAATTGTATGGATGATTGGATTGCTTGTTTTTATCCGGAGGTATGTTACGCGGAGTGTTGAATAAGGGTAAGCTTAGCCTTGAATGTACCAGCTGTGTCAATATGTTAGCTTTCGTAATGAACTTGTCAACTCGTGTTGGGTCAAATAGTAGCTTTGCTTTATTCATTTTCTGTATAATTGAAATTTAGCAGTAATATTCTGGGGAAGATTTTAGTTTTGTTGAAAAATAGGCATAAGCAGTATATATCATAAAAGATTGAAATTTAATGTAAGATTTGAGCTGTAACCCAAACTTAGTTTGCATTAATAAAGCCGAATTTCGATTATTAGGGCTAGCAGTTTTCTTATCGGGAAATAAAATCTTCACTATTAAATAAGAGAATGGTTTTTTCTGAATATAGGTTTTACCCATTTAAAATAATGAATAGATTTAGTGAGGTTTATTCAATGTTAAGGAAATTAAATCTCGGGTAGTAATTGTCATGTTTTACTTTTCATCAAGTGAAAATCAATGGGAAAATAATTAAGTTGAAGTATGTTAAGGTTATCAAATTGAACAACTAGGTAAGTTTTTCTCAAGTAAAAGATTAGGGAAAAATTATAAGGAAAAATAGATGCTTTTTACTTATAGTTTTCTAATGGTATCATACACTTATCTCAAATTTTGAGTTTTTTTTGAAAGTGCTTCATATAATTCTTTGTATTTAATGAAGCATACTCAGCTCTTCACAGTGTACAGAACAAAAGTTAGAAATGACATTTGTTTATATGTTATGAGGCGATTAAAAACAAATCATCAGTTAGTTTAATTAAAAACGTAATATCCCTTACACAATTTTTTAAGTTTGAGAATATATTATATCAGGATTTAACTATCATTATAACTAATTATACTTACCGAAAATAAACCTTTCCTTCAACTAAAACTTATACTCTTATACATGTGAACTTCCCATATCATGTAAACACCCCTCCTGAAGAAAGGTATAAAAGATAACAGTCTTAATAGATTTATTTTGAAATAGGATTTATGTTGCAACAATCATAGCTAATGCCTCGGCAACCATTCATTTCATTCTTCTCTAAACAAAGAGGTCCACCTCGCTTGCGGTTACAAGTTTGTGGGATACGAGGTAAACGATTTTATAAACTTGTCGCTGCTAATCAGCGAGACCCTCGTGATGGTAAGCATATGGAAGTGCTTGGGAGTTATGCGCCTCACACACATTCTGGGGTAGAAGAAATCCGCCTTCGCTTTAGCCGAATTAAGTTCTGGTTAGCAAGCGGAGCTTTTGTTTCACCCTCTGTTATTAACTTATTAAGCACAGCTCAACTTATACCAACACCACCACCACCTTATGGCTCTAGGACAATGGGACACTATGAAAATCTTCAAAATATACACAACGATCAGCTCAAACACCGTCAATATTTGCTACAAAAGTTCTATAAGAATCCTGATCCAATAGAATTTTACACCAATACTAACTTGAATGAGAACGTAACTAGTCAGATGGGTGATGACGAAAATACTCCACCCAAAAGAAATCGATCTTATCAACAAATTCGGCGTATTCTCCACTAAGACTTCAATTTTTTAATAACGAAGTCTATGAATCATGTTACTCAATCTTTCTACCAACTTGTAAATATTTGCATTTGAATGTTTCTGAAAATGCTCGGAATGGATTTAAAATTAATTTGTGAGATTACATGAAAGAATTTCAAGAATCCTAAAAACCCGGTCAAATTCCTTAATTCCAAATAATTAAAGAAAATTAATTGCATATTATACATTATCAAACATTCAAATCATTTTTTATGATAAAAATTATTCTATCCCTTTGTAAATTAAACTTTCATCCTTATGAAAACTTTTTTTAATTTGAGCATAAGTTTTATTGTGATTGATTTGGGTTGAAATTAATTTCTTATGAATTCGATTGAAAAGAGTAAATTAAATATATATGTAATTTTAATAAGTATTAATATTTTCAAATCAAGGCTTGGTAAGTACTCGATTTCTTTGGCCCGGTTTAATTTTTAAAAAAAATTGTTTTTAAAGTTTTAGATTGTTTACAACAACTTCCGAAAAAATAATCAGTATCAAAGAAAAACAAAAATTATAACAGTTTTAACATCTTATTGTCATATCCTTTGAAATTTGATGTCACGGAAAATAATATATACATAGAAAATGCATATTAGTATAAAATTTGGAAAAAGCTTTTAGAGAAAAGGCTCAAAACATTAGTTCATGAATTTTGAGTTTTAACTTGTTAAAAAGAGAAGCAATTTAAGGAAAATAAAAATAAATCCCAAAGGTTTATTTCTGATCAAATTTTAGTCATTGTTTATAAAAATTACAATTCAAAAGAATCGATTCTTAAACCTTGGTCAAAAGCTATTCAGCTATAAACTATTTATGTGGCTGTTGCAAAAAAGTTTTTGTAAAATTAGATGCAAAATAACATCTTTGTATATATGTGGTGTGAGTTATATCTTAATGACTTTCAATGATCATTTCAATTATATGAAATATAATAAACATTGTTCAGCATGTGTCTGGAATGTAATATTATTGATATGCATTCTAATTATGTTAATATAAACTTTGTTGAGTGATTATTGGTGGTTGGTATGCATTAACATTTTGTTCAATCAATTTATCTGCTTTTAAAAATAGTAATTATAATGTCAAAGCAATATAAAAAGTTCATTCCGTTCTGTTCGATGTAATTAAGTGAATACTTGATAAAAGCATCAAATTTAACACACGAAAATAGGTTAATAGATGTCATTTTGAGACAAGATTATGTTACATGTAAGACTATAATCACTAAATCAGAAAAATATTTATGTGAAAAAGGTGAGTTTTTGCGTATAATAAGCCCACTGATTTTTTTCAGGATAAAATCAATTTTCAAGAGTCTAAATCAGTGTATTATCGGCAGAAAATAATTCCAAGTCTATATTTTAGTTCTTTGAAATTAATTATATTCAAGAATTAGAATCAATTATATCGATTATTGGCGGGATCAAAGGATGGACGTTGCATATTCATATTTTTATTGAAAATTGATGATTTATAGTCCTCGAAAAACTGTTTTATTTCTACATATTCATCTCCTACTTTCACAGAAAGTGATTGATCCGCTAAGGATAGAATATGTTTTGTTCCAGCTATTAAGTAAATGCCTTGTTCAAGTCTCTTAATAGAGGGAAGTGCAGTTTTAGCTTGTGAGCGAATGAAATTTTCGACAGCCACATCAATTAGATCATCTTTCACAGCATCGTATCGAGATCTAAATAAATCAGAAGTAATTGTGTGTTTTGGTTTTGGTTGAAAGTGGATTACTGAACCATTTGAATATGGATTGTGTGTTGGTGGTATTTGTGATAGATGGTTTGGTGGTATTTCTATATTGGTTCCTATATCCTTTTTTGCAACTATTTTGAATAGCTCATTATACGCTTGCTTTAATGTAGCCATTTCAGCACCACCATCTGCTGAAGATAATTTTGATTCCAAATCAAGTATAGTTTCCTTCATTTCATTCAACTTTAATTTCTGTTGCTCAGTCAATTCGAGTGTTTCGATATATCTCTTGTTTTCACTATCTCTCTCATTAATCAATTGTTCGATCGATCTTTGTAATCGTTTAATTGTTTCTGAATATTCAAATCTGATCTTTTCAAATTCTTCAGCTTGTTTCTTGAGTTCATTTTCTTTATCTTCCATCGCTTCAAGATGTTGTAATTTTGCGTCATTATCCTTAATTTCTAGAGCATTCTCAATATCTAAGAGCTGTTGCTCCTTAAGGTCTAATTCAAATTTTGTGTAATTTATATCTCTAGTTAATTTGAGGATTTGCTCTTCATAATCGTGGACCTGTCTCTTAAGTTGCATAATTTCGTCGTCTTTTTTTGTGAGCAATGCTTCCAATTGTGAGTTTTGAATACTAACGTTTTTCGTTTCCTTATCTTTCCCATTAAGTTCTGTTTCAAATTGTTGGAAATTCAACTTAAATACTTTAGATTTTTCTTCGAATTGGTCTGTGAGCATGTTCTCAACAGTAGATAAATACTCTACTTCAGTTTGTAGTCGAATATTTTCATCCGTTTTGCCAACAAATTTCTCGTGAAGTGCGGCATACTTTCTCTCTTGCCTCTTTAATTCGAAAGTTAAGTTTTCAATTTCTTGTTTATGTGCTTTGAGTTCAGTGTTTGTTTTTGATAATAAAGCAGCCTTTTGCAACTCCAATTTTTCTTGTAGGTCCTCTTCCCACTTTTGATTAAATAAATTATAATCAAAGTTATTATCTAGATGATTATTGAGGAATAGATTTTCCCTTTCCAAATGTTTTATTGTATTTGATAAGTTTTCAATAGTCTGGCTACTCTCAATCAAAGAATCATGGAGCTTTTCAATTTCAATAGTTCTGTATTCTAAAGCAATATTTGCTTCATTAATTAATTCTTTTTCGGTGGAATTCTCTATCTTAATCATGAACTCTTCTGCCTCAAGTAATGAACCTCTCAGAAGGTCATATTCTTGTTTCATGCTAGAAATTTTCTCTGTATAATATTTGTCGGAAGAATTGAATTTTTCTTGAATATCACTTAGCGATTTCTCCTTTTGTTTATAGCTATTCTCGTATTCTTCTGCTTGTTTCTTTGTCTTTGCTGTAATAAAAAGAATTTAAAAAATTTGAAATATAAGAATTATTTGATCAAAAATCAATACGTGCGCAAAGTTATCAAATTCCATCTAACTTTGAGCTTGTAATTAGGTTTATGTCAATGGAGATGTTATATGTAAATGAAACGTAGAAGTATAAAACAGTCAGGATAATCCTATTTAACTGGAATTTGATAATTTATAACTTAGGTTCAATACAAGGATGAAAGAGGTATGGGGCTAGGGAATAAGAATGAAAATGAACATTTTCTTCAGGAATTTTAAAAGCTAGAAAATTGAAATATAGGACGGGTTTTGTAATCAGAAAAAGCAGACCTAATTCTGAGTTAAGTGCAGCGTTCCTTTGTTTAGAATGGTATAAATCCCTTTCAAATAGTCCAATTTTATTTTCAAGTACCTTATTTTGGGCCTGTAAAGAACTTGACTCATGTGATAAGATAGAGTTATGAAGTCGTAACTCGCGGATAGTTTCTTTAGAATTTAGTTCTTCTATCTCTGGTAGAGAAATAATATCGCTACCTAAATAATAAAGTGAACCAACAGCAATGTTTTAAGACACACAAGGATTAGACATAGCTGATAAAAAAATCAAAAAATTCAGATGGAAATTAAAACATAACGTCTAATATATATTTTATTATTCAAAATTTGAATTAAATAAAAACAAGTTTCCTTATTTTTGATGCACTTCACATTATCAAATTTACCCAATCTTTCCTATATAGTTCTTACTTATTGTGCCATTATGTAAATTATCCATATCATATGAGTATTATTAGTTTACCTCTTGGCTTGCGAATCTTGAACTCTGGTAAACTCTTGCTGATTTCCTCATTAGGAAACCCATTTTGGCTTAAATTAGGTTTTGCAGCTTCTACTTTTGGTACGGGTTTGGGTGTTTCTTTATCTGGCTCTGCTTCGGTTGATGTATTAAATGTCAAGTCTTGGTTGTCAGGAGTATTATCATCAAATGAGCACCAATTGTTATTGGCAAAAGAATTTGTATCAACATCCTTGAAGGGATCATCAGCTGAGAATGATATAGAAAAGGGGTCCTTGTCACTGAATGATATCTCAAAGTCGATGGTGCCATCTTGCTTGATTTCTTTGTGAGAGTTGTTAAAGGTAAATTCATTCTGAGGTATTGGTTTCACAGCTTTGTAGCTAGCGAATGGTTCTTGGGTTTCGTTTAGAGAGGAGGACTTTTGAGTCTTAATGGGAGCCTCAGGAGGCTTAGTAGCTTTTTCCATAGTCTGTATTTATAGTGAATTCTTAATTAAGGTTTGGTTATTAAGGAATGTGGCGAGAAGTACTCAAGTACTTTCAAAAAAGATTATTATATATGACTCGTAAGGGAAGATAACTTTAGTATATCTGTATATTTGACTAAAATGTAGTTGGGCATACAAAATTCCGAATTACTTTGTAACAATATATACATACAATGAGATACAGCTAAATTAGCTCAATGCATCTTTATACATCCTAAGATTACAGTAAATGCTCTCAATTGTAAATGCAATAATATTTCATAGTCGAATTCTCTAAGAAAAAACGAAAATTTCGCTCAGTGTGCAAACTTATGTATTAATAGGTGAGATAATGGATGAAAGATTTTTTCAATGCTATATAACACTAAAGCAAAGTACTAATTAATCTCATACGAGTGTACGCTCAAGGAGTCCTTTTCACACCCAATTTTTAAACGTCGCTTAAGATGCTTTTGTGCTTAGGTATTATTAAGTTAAAAGTTTAACAAACAAGAACAATTAGCTATTTGGGCAACCGCTTGAGTTATGTATGTGTCAAGATGTTTTACAGTCTAACTAATAAATTCTAGCAATTTATGTTTTTTCACAAAATAAGTGGGTGTTGTGGCTAAGTAGATATACATACTGGAGTTATTAGTGTTAAAAATAGTT
Source organism: Nephromyces sp. MM_2019 (assembly GCA_015657535.1). Lineage (NCBI taxonomy): Eukaryota > Apicomplexa > Aconoidasida > Nephromycida > Nephromyces > Nephromyces sp. MM_2019. The sequence goes on from JADHZB010000890.1 coordinate 17,869, forward strand.
TGTGTGTTTAGGTAGTTATATTACTTCTACTTTTGTACTTAATGTTGAGTTTGCTTGTGGGAGGGGATGCTTGCTTTATAGAAAAGTGTGTTGTGGCATATGTGCTGTTTGTGGTTAGTGTGGTGGTGTCAATACTGTATGCCTACGTCAATAGTGCTTATATATACATACATTCATGGTGTACGTAAACAATTGCACACATGTACCAATGATGCATGTTTATGTTAATAATGTACAAGCATGGAAATTTTGTCCACATGAACCTACTTGTGTGTACTTGTTTCAATAGCATTACAATTAATTATCGAAGGTGTGTAGTTTCATATGTGAGCAATATGATTCAGCTAAGTGGAGGTTTTAATTTTATCTCCAATGAAATTAATTTAATAGCACATATTCACTATTTGTACCCAAATGTGTGTATATCCTCTAACAACAAGCACATTTACAAGCAAGTGTGACTTTTTTATAAAAACATGTGTATGTATAAGTAACTGAAAATGATAAAAATTTACATCCCCAATTTTTAGGCAATTCAATTTAGTGTTGCCATTACTATTCATGCCTGTCTTAATTTGATAAAAAATAATCTCCTTTTGAGGCCGACCACCTTTGTCAAATAGTGATATTTAGCAGTGCATTGATGAAAACTTAACAATATTGCTTTAATTTAGAAGTTCAAAAAAAAATTTATAATTCAGCATGAAATTTGTGCCTATATTAACTTTTAAATCACTCTGGTAGTTCAAATAAAAAATCTTCACAACTTGTGATGGTTTGTGTAGCACAAAAATGCGCAAAAATATAGGATAAAAACAACAAATGTTGTGCACACACTAAATCCCCGAAGTTTGATATCAAATGGGCCACATTGCACGGATTAAATAAATAATTAATTAATTTTTGTTCAAATACAAGGGCTCAGTATGTAAACTATATGAAATTTTACTCTTGGAATCCTGATAAAATTTTGTCCTTCATATATGTTTAACACGCAATCCGCAATACTATTTGGGCTTTTATACTTGGGTACTATATAAGCTTTTATGATGAATGTAGCTCTAACCTGAAGTAACTCAATCTATAATGTTTAATAACAGAAATATAGCTATAAAAACTTTAATAAATTTAAACCAAAAAGGTTCAAAGGCGTAATATGAGAAGAAACTGAGCTTTATTCATTCTACCTTATTCAAACTATTTTAGCTCATTAATTTGTTTACTGGATATTAATTCATAGGTTTAATAGAAAAGTCGAGGTGCTTAATCACAATTGCAGAAAATGCTTGTATGCTATTCGATTATTTTTGAAACTAAGAAAGCTCATTAAGAATTAAATTTCAAAATTTCTTATTGATTAAATATATGATAAATATCATTGGATAATTTTTTATTCCACTTAAATAACATAATAAATTTGTTATATTTTAGACTTGAATTGGAGTTTGATCTTAGCTAATTCTACAAATATTACAATGTTCTTGAATTTGTAATATCATTTATAGATTATTCTAATTTAGAAACTAAGTTATGTAAGAATATCATTTCATCTTAATAATTAACTTATGAAGCTTTTATCATTTTAGCCCTCTTTACAAATTGAAACATATGCTTGTCTAAAAATATAAATAGCAATTCACAAAAGGAATGTAGTGTTAAAATTAAACATTGGTAATTGAGACAAGTTATTTCAAATTGAATAAACTGTGTAAAATTGTTACTAGGAAATATGATTTATGTAATTATTAAAACGGATTATAAGTTGTGGCACTTATCAAAAGGATCACGCTGAATATCATTTTCCAAAAGTTTATACTATGGTTCTTTTTAATTATAATTTTTTTAGTTATATTTGTTTCCTGGCTGCCTTCAAGGTTTCTTGATATCTTGTTATAAGTAAATGTTAATATGAGCTTTGTATTTAAAAAAACAAATCTCAAGGATTCAAGAAGCAACATTTTATTCTTGCCATCTTATACTAACAGGCTAAACTCAGTCTTTAGAAATATAACCTATACATTCCAGCACCAAGTTGATATCTATGGGTGGGCCTTGATTTAAGGAAACATAAAATGAGCGAATTATTCAATAGTTTAAAACTCCTGAAATACGATAAGATTCCACATAATACAATATATGCACGGCGGTGTCATGTTTTACTTTAACATGTAAACATATTTTATGGGTTTTTGGTTTTGGAAAATAATTGGCACAAGGATCAGCATAATTCTTGTTCTAGTCACTAATATATATATATTACACATAAAGTTTTATTTTGTTTGTTTTTTAGGTCGCCGATTAAGCTCAGGAGTGTATTCAGATTATGATCTACTTTGCGATGTCTCTTAGGAACGAAAAATGCAATTGAAAAAATATTTAGAGTTTTGTAATTAAAATAATAATTTTATACAAAAGCTATATTATTTATTTTTACTCCGAATATATATTTATATTAAAGACCTTAACCGCAATTAAAATGTATAACAAAAAGAAAGTTAAATAATGTGTCTCACAAAAGGAAATTTATAAGATATTTAATATTCAAACCAAAAACTCAAATAATTTTGGAATCAATCCTGAAAAGTTTCCTCATTGATTTTCTAAATAAAATTCTCTCCACAAAGCACTGGAATTTCAATGAAAAAGGTTTGTAAAAAGCAAAATTTGTATATATCGAGCAATTTTGAGCTATAATTAAACTTGCTTATTTCCCACACGAAATGTACTTAATCAGTGTTCACATGTACTGCTACTAATGAAAATGACTAAAATATCATTGATAATGAAAATTTGTGTTGTAGCTATGTTTCTTAAGACCACTAAAATTCAAACTCTTGGGGCAAGTCTTTAAACTCATGATAGATAATAATATCTTACAAAACTGCTTTCTCTGAGTTAAGCACCATACAAGCTTAGAATTACTCAATTGAGTGTGTAGCATTAATAGATAAAATTGTCACAGCTATTTTATTCTATTAAACAGTAGAAAATATGTGAAGACTACTTACTACTCTAAGTTTGTTTTTCACTACGCACTCGTTCTTGGATCTTACCACTCAAACTTTTACCCATCTTTTAGCATGACTAATAATTATTACTGACACTATTGTGCTAAAATTAGATACATACTTCTTATCACAAAAATTAATTTAACTAGCAATAAACGTTATACTGAAATAATCCAACCTTTATAGGAGACAATATAAGAATTATCTAAAACTTATGCATAAAAAACAACTTGCAACATACATACATAAGACTAAAAATCGATTAATCTACTTTAACACTCCACTATATTTTATATTTATCGAGCATAATCGTAATGGCCCTATTTAATCATTTTCTCACTAAAGCTAGACCTAACTTTTTATCATATCAGAAAGCTCTTTTTAATGGCTGGTCCAATGTCCCACAAGCACCTGGAGATCCTATTCTTAGTCTAAATGACCTTTTTATCAAAGACACAAGCTCTAAAAAGGTGAACCTTGGAGTTGGCGCATATAGAGATGAAAACGGCAAGCCTTGGGTTCTACCTAGTGTAGCATTAGCCGAAAAAGCCCGATTTGGAAATGCGAGCCAACTTTCCAAAGATGTAATATACGAATATCTCCCAATTTCGGGTTTTCAAACATTTGTTGATAATGCTATAAAGCTTGCTTATGGCAATGAAATTTTCTCAAAAGCTCACATTGCTGCCTGTCAAACTGTATCTGGAACTGGGGCACTTCGCTTAGCTGCTGAATTTCTTTCAGCCTATAACAATGCGCCTGTATACATACCATCACCATCCTGGCCCAACCATTTATCTGTTTTTAAATACCTCGGATTCGAAACCCATCAATATAAGTACTGGGATAGCCACAATCTGCAGCTTGACACACAAGGGCTTTTAAATGATATGAAAGATGCAAAGCAAGGGTCTATATTTGTACTCCATGTATGTGCTCAAAATCCAACAGGCTGTGATCCATCAATGGAAGAATGGATAGAAATAGAAAAGGTAATGTCTGAGAAAAAGCATTTTGCTTTCTTTGATATGGCATACCAAGGATTTGCTTCTGGGAATACAGATGATGACGTTGTAAGTGAATCATCATATTTAAAGTCGATTTTAATAACATATTTACATCCCTATACAACTCCCCTCATAATTAGATCTAATTCCATTTTTATTTTTATTAAAATTAGATCTTCGGAACTTACGTGTAATTACAAGATTTATCATTATGCAATTTATTACTAAAATCATATCTATTATCTGATTAACTCTTCTTATATTTGATTGATACAAATTCTCCAAGTTTTCTTAGATATATATAATTACTTACCTTTACAGTGGCCCGTTAGATACTTTGTTGAAAAAGGCCATTATCCTCTCCTCTGTCAATCATTTGCAAAGAATATGGGTCTATATGGACAACGAACAGGTACACTCTCCATAGTATGTAGAAATGAAGATGAGAAAGCCAGGTGTCTCAGTCAAATGAAAGCTCTAATCCGACTTCTTTATTCATCACCACCCCGCTTCGGGTCTGAAGTTGCTAGTATACTACTTTCCAACCCCGAGATTCATTCCCAGTGGCTGAAGGATATGAAAACCATGTCGTCCAGGATTATGTATATGAGACAAACTCTTTATGACCTACTCAAAAATAAGTATAACATCACTTGGGACCATATTTTAAAACAAAAAGGTATGTTTGCTTTTACCGGTCTCAATGAAGAGCAAACCCGAGTTTTAAGGGAAAAATATCACATTTACATGACAAAAGATGGGCGCATATCAATCCCTGGTTTGAATGCGTCCAATATCGAATATGTTGCGGATTCTTTTGCTAAGGTTTAAAATTTTAAAAATTTTACATTTCCACTCCTCAAATCTTAATATAAATTGTAAATATATTCTGATTTATTTCTACTACTGATCAAGTCTCATAAATAACAATCAATGTCAACAAAACCTTTTATCTTTTTAAATAAATTTTTTAAAAGCTTTATACACGGAATTCATTCATAAAATACTTAATTAAGAACAACACTGTGTTTTACCATAATTAATATACCCAAAATGTATCATTAAATTGATTATAATCATTAATAAACTACTCTAGCAATTTTAATGAGTTTTCATAATTCTCCGAGAATTTTTCATTAAAAACACTTTTTATAAACCAGACATTATTTCCCTCTGGACACATCTCTTCCAAATTCTGAAACAATTCGAGTTGAAAAGAATTAAGGACTGATTAAGGGAAATAATGTATATAAAGCAATTTTGCAAAGTCATAAAAGGCAGCTCCTAATATTGGTTTTAATGTTATCCTAAGATAATGATCATTCGAGCCACGAAAAATGCTAAGCAGCTTTGAATGATATTAATTTTTTGAGAGGACATGTCCAAATAAACACTTAAGTATATTTGATTAGATCGAACCACAACATTTGACAAGTTCATTTATACTTTGTTCAAATTTGTAAAAGGGATCGAAATAAAATATAAACAAATCCATTATATAATCAGATAATTTATTATTCCAATTTAAATTTATCTATCTGATTGTTATAATTTAATTCAGGAAAATTGGATATGGTTTGTAACACTATTGCACCATTGTAGAATAACAATCAATTATACTTGAGCTTTATTCCTATCAGTTTATCTTATTGCTATATATTTGCTAACAGACTCCAATATACCAATCTATATTAAATATTAGGAAAATTACAAGATTTCCATTTGTTTATATTCTTAATTAAGCTATAAAATCTATATGTAAGAGATTGTTGTATTCAAGTAAAAGTAACCACTGTTTCAACAATTACTATTTCAATATAAAATGATAGGGCAATTTACCTACTATTCGTGATTAGCTAAATTAGCACTATAGAATTTTTTTATATAAGTGATAGAAATGAAGATACTTAAACATGTACAAGATGTTTAATTAAAATGAAGGTAATGCAATTCTCATTCAAAAAATTTTAATGTTATAAACAATACCAATCAGATTTCATAGTGTTTGTTTATATATTTTAGAATAAACAAGTTAAAAAAAAGATCAAATATCAAATTGGCATTAAAATTTAATCTTAGCGTGAAAATATTCTTTTAAATGTTTATAGAAAGATTGCGTTCATGTGTGTGAGAATTAAAAAATAATACAGAGAGATCCACCTCTAGTGTTAAAAATATACGTGTGTGTGAGATATAGTCAGCATTATATTGTCTATGTATCTTAATTGGGAATTATTTTGTAAACTCAAAACAAGTGATATCAATCAAACACAAAAATTAGTTACAATTCTATTGAAATTTACAAAACATGAAATATATATATATATAGGTGGCCTAAAGAATTCAAATTTATTGAAAATTTTTTCACATAACTTGTGCTTGTCAAATTCTTAGGCTTAGGTGCAGATGTAATCAACAATTTCAAAGGTGGAATATTAAGTTATTATTTTCGTACTTGTTTTATTTAAAGTTTAAATTTTCACCAGAAAAATATAAATATTATAAATAACAAAGTAAGTTTGTTTGTTTCAAGTTTGTTTACTTTTTTGGTGTTAGACAATAAAATATACAATTTTTCTTCTAATTTCCGCTTATATAATGAATATAAGAACTCACACATATATGTGAATGTTTATTTATATACTTAAGCATATCTGTATCTGGGCTTGCACACATTTTTGTGTATTTGTGATTGTGTGTGTGCATATCTATGTGCTTATGCTTATGTGTGTTGTTTATGTATACATGTGTTTTTGTGTGTGTGTGTACGTAAGTAGTTGTTTATCTAAAAGAGTGTGAATACATAGATGAGAGCGATTGTGTAAACTTTAACTTTGGGTACATGTAGTAGTGTACCTTGATATAATTCATATATAGTGCTTACGATTTTACTAATCTATGTTTGTATACATGCGTGATTCTCTTTGTGAGAATAAGTAGTGTAAACAGGTGCGAAATTACTGATTTTGAGAGACGCAAAAATAAACAATGTGTGGCATTTGTTGCTTTTAAATATAGCTGTTAATAAACATTTTATAAGCATGCTTTACCTTATCTAGTGTATACAAGAGATGTGCTGAATGGTTGGTAACCAAAAATTTATTACACCCAGCTTCTCTAAATACAAAATTAGCAGTTAATATATATATTTACAAATTTTTTGATGAATAATTTTAGATTTAGATGGTGGTTATATCAAGTATTTGGAAATTAAACAAAATAGCAAACAATTATAAAACTTCATGACATAGGAAGACATTTATTTGCCTCTCAAATTAAATATCAGATAAATTTCCAATTCCTAACATATTAGTATATATTATTTACCAATCTCTTGTGTAAAAAGAAAAATAATTGACACTCCACTAGGGCCTAACACCTCGTAAAAATATAAATTAACAATTAATACTGGTAACTAATAAATACACATCTATATTCAAACTGCTCATAACATAAAATATAGCAATACATCTATATAGTTATCTACAATTAAATGGTATAGCTATATAATATTTATCTTATATAATTAATCTGTATAGATATATAATATTTATCTAAATCCTTATAATTTTTATAATGACCATAATATACACTTGAAAACACTACAATATATACTTACACATATCTTATTTAACACATTTCTACAATACAATATACATTAGCCCTCACATTATTTATTACGTCCACTCTTAGACCTACACACAGTTATATATACATATATATTTATATATATATGATCATGCATTATACATATATCTACATACAACATAGATATATACATAATATACATATATATTGATATGGCTATTTTCTCACCTGTATTTATACCATCATATATATAGATAACACACAAACAACCATAAATTGATATTTTCCCATTCACATTTACATATACATATATGAATAATTATCTACTTTGCAAATTTATATACATACAAACCCAGTAAATAACACTTTGTAACCAACAATCTTTTTAGTTTATAAATAATAACTTAGAAAAATGAATTTTCTGAATTTATATTTATAAAGCACAAAATATTCATAACAAAATAATTGAATTTAATAACTACATATTTATAATGCCTTATCCTGATTTAATAGGTACTAGCCCCAAAAAGCATAACAACTTTTTAATAAATAAAAAAACCAGTTTACGACACACACGTAATTAGACATTGATCATCAAATAAGTTAGTTTTCTCATGCGGATATGTGTTTATAAATTTCGGTACCAGTCATAATACTTAAATAAAAAATTAGTATAATGATGGTCATATTAAATTTTTTATTTTAACATTTGTAAAAATTTCGATAGTTTTTACATTAGTTTGAGTATCTCAATTTCTATATCTTTTACAAATACAAGTAAAATTAATACTAATTTACATGGGTGATATATTGTAAATATATTATATGAATTAGATAAAAATATAAAATTTATAAAATACCAATTTTCGTAAAAAATCTGAATTTCGTATATACCAATTTTATTTTTATCTACTTTACTAACTTATTTTGAACTAATTTTAATACAAACTTTTCTCCACATGTGTGCATATCTACTATCACAACACTTCTAGTCTCTTAAGACTCTTCCACCCCTAAATCCTATCTGTAACAAGATCTACATATCTAAACCTACAAGTATTCATCGATTTACGTTCTAATACACATTCTTATTCCTTGTGCAATAATATAGAGACTGGTATCTAACAAACAATGCCTAACTTACTCGATCCTAAGCAACTCCCAGAAAGTGGGAGAATAGTAAAGGGTGACAAACACGATTTAAAAAACACAGAAACATACTTATCATTTGATCAAGCCTTCACGAATGCTGCATACCCAGCAGGAAACAAGGGTGAAGAGTTTGATGGAGAAAACTTGACATGGACCACTAGTACAGATGTTGAATTACCTATAAGATTTAACAACTTAGGTTTTGGCTCTCACACACCTATGACTTTGGTAGAAATATTTGCTAATTCAGTCAAACGATTTGGCCCTCTACCCTCTTTATACCACAGACCAAAGGGAAAATTAAACAAACCATGGGTTATGTATACTTGGCAAGCATACTGGAATGACTCATGTAAATGTGGAAAATCTTTAATGAGTATTGGTACCAAAGAAAAACAAGTAATTTCTATTATGGGTTTCAATCAACCAGCTTGGCTTATGGCTCATATGGGTGCTATATTTGCTGGTGCATTACCTTCTGGGATATATCCTAGTAGTTCTCCAGATATTGTGAAATATATCTTAAAACATTCAAACTCTGGGGCAATCTTTTGTGACACACAGGAAAATGCAGATAAGATAATCTCGATCTGGAATGAGCTACCCTTTGTTAAAAAAGTAGTAATGTATTATGATGAAATGACACCCTATTATCGAAGTAAGGGAGTTATGTCTTTCCATGAATTTCTTGAGATTGGAAGTGGTGTAACAGATAAAGCTCTATCTGAAAGAATGAACAATCAAAAACCAGGAGAAGTTAGTACCTTTTTGATATGAACATTTCTATATATTCACTACTCAACATTTACATCTATATACACAAAAATGAAAATCTTCAACGATACCACCTATTTGATTGATCTTCAAGACCCACACTTTCACAAAAATACAAGCTACAAGTTTTATGATGTATAAAAGCTATTTTATGTTTATTTAACATGATGTATATAACTCTTTATGTTTATTTTATATTATTTTGTAGTGTTCAAGCTTGATTTACACATCTGGAACAACAGGACCACCAAAAGCAGTTATGATCAGCCATGACAATGCTGTTTGGACGGGTTACTTGACATCTAAATATACACTAGCAACTCCTAGTGACCGGATGGTTTCATACTTACCACTCTCACACATTGCTGCACAAGTTGGTTTTTAATAAATTAATGTTTATGTATTTATACGATGATTTTAAATTTTTTTGTGTAACCCTTGACAGATTACTGATTGTTACTCATGCTTCCACAGTGGTCATCAAATTTATTTTGCCAATTTTGATGCACTACAAGGTTCCCTTTTAGCTTCAATGAAGGAAGTAAATAAATCCACTCTCTTATTTATATCACAACGAACCTGAAAGAAACTTTACCCTCTCTTTTGTATAATACACACATCATAACAAGCCTGAAAAGAATTCTACTCTCACTTAGATCATATACACATTAATATAAATCTTAAACAATTTCTCAAATAGCCTTCCCTCATATATATATATATATATATATATATATGTGCATCAATATCCTTAGCTGTAGATTAAACATGAATATACTTGGATATTAATGTTTTCATTTGACAGATAAAGCCCACTTGGTTTCTAGGTGTACCACGTGTGTGGGAAAAGATTGAAATGGGCTTAAGAGCTGTTTCTGCCAATGCTTCACCCATGAGGAAGAAGTTAACTAATTGGGTTAAGAAAATTGGATATGAAGGCACTAAAGCTCTCCTGGAAGGCAGAACTCCTCCCAAATCATATGCCTTTGTCGATCATATGGTATATACTTTACACCTGAGTTAATCAAAATCTATAAACTCATGATTTATATATCAGTAAGTGTTCATGGTTTGAACTTGTGTAAATCTTAGTTCCTGAGTAAAATCCGGCAAGCTCTTGGCCTAGATCAATGTAAAGGTTTGGCTGTTTCAGCGGCACCTATTCTTCCAGTATGCTTTACATTTACTCATGACCGTTATATTGATATTGAAATATCTAAGATTACTATATACGCACTAACACACAAGCTATAATCACTATACGCTCTATCTTAAAACTTATTATCTTTAACACACATGTATATATATATACCAGGCCACACAAGAATACTTTATGAGTTTGGGTATGCCTATTTCCAATATTTATGGCTTATCTGAAACAACTGGGCCACACTGCTTCTCTGCTAATTGCCAAAATTGGTACTGATCTCACATTATTAGATAAATATATTCATATTGAAGACTAATAAATCATCATATTATTTAGGTTCAAAGTTGGCTCAGTTGGTTTCACTATGAATGGTGTAGAAAGTCATATCAATGAACCTGATGAAAATGGAGTAGGTGAATTATGGACCAGGGGAAGACATGTATTTATGGGATATTATAAAGATAAAGCGGTCGGCTATTATTTCACATTGACTCCCAGATCAATTCATACTATTATTTTTTGTTTTTGTGTGTATGTATTAAGGCCACAAAAAAGGTAATCGATAAGAATGGATTCTTCCGTACTGGAGATACTGGATACTATGATGCAAATGAGTAATTCACTACTTTTAAAATCTTTTTACCTTAATTATATCTATACATTTTATTACAGGCGTTTATATATAGTAGGTAGAATCAAAGAACTCATTATTACCGCAGGTGGTGAAAATGTACCACCCCTCCTTATTGAAATGTTAATTAAGGTAAAAAATAATGAGTTTCCAATTATACCTAACACACATTATCTGTTACAATTTGTTTATGTTTATAAACATCTATACAATATTTTTGATTAAAATATTTTCTTGGTCGAGAAACATTTTTGCAATGTCATTGATCACCTTCTCTCAGGAAGAAATACCTTTTATGACTAATTGTATACTCGTTGGTGATGGCAGGCCTTACCTTTCTGTAATGTTGTGTTTAAAATCAGAAATGGCAAAAGATGGTTTTCCCACAACACGGCTTACTCAGGACTTTGTATCCTACCTAGCCTCACAAGGTTCAAAGTCTACGACTACAGTTGAGGCTGCTAATGACCCAGTAAGAATTATCTACACCATTTATTGGCTCACCTCACACACAACATACACAATATCCTTATCTAGGTTTTAGCTAAAATAATTGATGAAGCTATAGATGCTGTTAACAAAAAGGTTGCATCCCGGTACAATCTACTCAAAAAACAAGTTTACATGCTTAATTACATATTAGAAAAAGATAATTCTTATGCTAATATCCCAGATAAATCTCACACAACTGTCTTAAATAATTAACACAGAGCATTACATACAAAAATCATATACTCATTAACTCACTAACTACAAACTCAACATTAATCACATTACATCCAAAAATCATATGTCCATTAAATAAAAATTACACCCAAAAATATTTATGCTAATTTACTTACCAATTTAATAATTAATAAGTATTAATCACATGATTTATAAACATCTATGAAATTTCCGCTAAATTGGACTGCTCCCAGTATATCTAATTACACGTATCCCGTGAAAATTTTTCATACTATACTATTGAACAACTATCATTATTTTATCTTCAATTGCGATGTCTTTGTGATTCTTTAATCTACACAGGGCACAACAAGTTAGAAAATGGACTATCTTACACAAAGATTTTACAGAAAATGGTGGAGAATTAACTTCAACACTAAAACTCAAGCGCTCGGTTGTACTAAAAAAGTATAAGGATACAGTTGACAGTATGTATAATAGCGATATGTATCAACCTAGGAGTAAAATATAAGATATTTTAATAGCCAGTAGCATATATCTCAATAATTGATTATACTATACATTTTATGCCAAACCGAATAAAATCTTTAACTCACGTAATTAATTTTTTTCCTTTTATATACAATTTCAATATATATATAGATTTACAATTCGTTAGGAATCATAATTCATAATTAAAATATTTAGTCTTCCCGAGCCTTTATAATAACTTTAAATTAAATACTTTACATACCAGAATTAAGTAATTATAAAGTTAATTTTCAATATATATTAAAATTATTTTATTTTCTCGATTAAAAGTTGAATTTGTCGAAAATTATCATTTTTATGATTACATGATGTATATACTTAATATCTCCACACAAAATATAACTTTGAAAATTATATAACATCTTATCATAGTCTCAATAATTATATTACGATTCATAGTTATATAATGTTTAAGAATAACATCTAAACTTAAATTATATCATCATATTTTATTACTTGACGTATTTCATAAAACCATGCATATATTATTTTAATAAATTTTGTACTAAAAATATCTATTTATCTAAATTTCCTAATTTCTGACATCTTTTCCCAAGAATGAGAAAAGTATTTTCTATTACGAAGAAACAAGCGAATTTAGTTAAGTTATAATTAGTTCGATATATAGAACTTGTCTTTATAAAATTTTTCATTGTCATCTTTGGTAGATTTTTGTATTTAAAACAAAGGGTGTTCATATACCAATTTATATGCTAAAATATTCGATTAAAATATTAAATTTTACTTAGCCTAAATATTTATGATTGTTATACATTAAGATAATTATAGTGGAAAATTGTTTAATTGGCGTTTCGAAATTTTTGAATAATTTCTTGATAAAGCTATGTTTGTTTCTCCAAAAACAATTTATTCTATACAAGATATTTTTGAATAACTAATAACTGTTTATATATGTAAAAATAAAAGAAGTCAAGAAAATGATTGATCTAATGACCAAAAGGATTCATAACAAGTAAAATTGTTATAATTTCCATGAGCTGTTCATTTATAGAACCTGGGTAATCTTAAACCAATCCATCTTGTAGAGTTACTCTCATGTAAGTGCTTGGAATAATCTTTAATTTTAAGCTTAAGAAGCTTCTTTCAGGGTTGAAGTTCTAAACGATATAATCTTATTTAATATCCTAGACAAATCTTGATTTAAGAAGTAAAAACAAGTAATTAATTTTTTTTATTTCTACGTGATTGAAGGAATAGTGATTTCCTCGGTTGAGTCTGGTTAGCATTATCTGCTGAGTCTATGTTTGTCGTGTTATTAGGTGTCGTAATTGTGGAATTTATAATTTTGGTACTGCTTGGTGAATCAGTCTTTGTGTCTTCAATACTATTAAAAAGATTATTTGTTTTTATTGCGGGTATTGTTATGCTATCCAATGAAGGTATATCTCGTGAGAGTTCATCATCAGAACTGTACTCCTCACGTATTTCGAAATAACCGTCAGCTGTTTTCGATAATGAACCCCATTTTTCAGATTCTTTAGAATTCCCCGTTTCATCTTGCTGACTTTTGGGTTGAGGCACAATTTCAGATGGGGATCCTAATTCTTCCAAAAGATTTAATTGTTGTTTTGTTTCGTTTATACATACCTCGAAATTCGAAATCCTACTTTGGAGACGTCTACTTCTTCTCTGAATTGTTTTCATTGCATTCTTGAATGTTCTATGTGCAAAATGACCTTCTCCAAGAGATGCAAAGACCTCATTTGTGTGAACCAAATCACCTAAAAAGAAGGCCTGTGGCCCAAAAGGTACAACAATCTGATGTTTTAAACTTTCGGGAAGGTTTTCTGATAGTTTTTGAACCGAATCGTGCTCTATTTTAGAAATATTTAGTGAAATTATTGTATCGCTTAGGCTCTGAAGAGCTGACTCTATCCTTCTTTTAGCACTAGCTAGGGCTTCAGGATTCAGTGGAACTTGACTTTCCATCTCAAAATGTAATATTCAAAGGAATATAGGAGCTGGGCTAATCATCAAAGAGGTTGCAAAAAAGGAGAACCAAGAATTTTTTCCTCAAACATTTTCCTACTTAGAACTTTTTTAAAGATATTCTACATAGAATTTTAGCAGCTATCTTTTAAAGTATCAATACAATTTCAGTTTATTTTAGGTACAAGAGCAGATTATGAGAATTTCATCCATAGGTTTAAACTTATAAATAATTACACTCTATCTTTAGATGTATGATATCTCAAGAGTTTTATTAGAGATTTTATTTACATCTATATTATTATTCTTAGTGAAACGTTAGTTAATTATCTTAATGTTTCGTTATTGAAATACTACTGTTCATGTTAAAGCAATAAACTGTTGATATAATCTTAATTATTAAAATGTCCCTTTCTAATATTCTTCATGAAAGGATTCTTTATTGTTACTAGAATAATCAAGTCTTATAAATACCTAATATTTTAGTTAGCTATTGTGGTAAAGAACCAAACAGTGAATGAAACTATTTTAAAGATATTTTATATATAGAACTATTCTAGCACCGTCATTTATTGTTAGGTCAGAGACATTAAAAATTCTAAATAAAAAATTTCAACAAGTAATTTATATAGTAAAATAATTTCATGTACTAGTAATGTTATTGACTGATATCTTCACGAAAAATAAAATATGATCCATAGAATATGATTCATAAATTATTATGTATCTATATATAGAGTAGGCTTATATTATATGGTAAACTAAATCATGAAAAGCTCCGATTTGGGTTTAAAAAATATGTAAAATTTGCATCAATTTTATAGATTGTCAGTTGTAGACCTTCCTTGAAGACCAAACAGAAAAAATTATGGGTCCACGATTGTAAGAGTTCTAGATTCATAAGTATGCTTAATTTAAAAACGAATTTGTGGGCGTGTTTTCAACCAGTCTTTTATTTGTGGGACTTCTTCAATACGTTCTAAGAAAAATAGTAGAGAATAGTAAATAATAATTTCTTCGGTATATCAAGGAAATGGCTATAATTTGTTAGGTAGTTACAAGTTTTGTGGGGGTAATTCTTATAGCTGTTCAAATTTTAGGAGTTGAGTGAGGAATTATGTAATTATTTATAGGAGGCAATTTAGTCATTAAATATGAAAGCGTGTTAAAGAGATTTTCCTAGATAGTATTATCTAAAATGTTAATGGGCTAGAGTTATTTAAAAAATAGCATATATACTAATAATAGCACCACCTTTATGTCCCTTAAGGCTTGGAAAATTGTCAAATGCATCTGAGAAAACAGGTACGACAGGAAAAGTAATGGAGATAAATAATCTTTATTGAGAAAAGAAAGTGTACTTGGGATCTTCCATGTGATGGTAGATAGTGTGTCATAAACAGCGAAATCCGCATATGTCATTTTCGAGCCTACAAACCAAGTTCCACCATTCTTATTAAGTAGTCTAAATAAAAAGTTTTGAATATTTAAAGTCTCAGGTATAATTATGTTGAGACGTCTTATCTTACGTTTCGAAATAGTTACCCCAAATGCTACAAATCTGTAAGAGACGAAAAAGCTAGATGGTAAAACTGGAGGAGGCCTGAAAACTGAAAATTACCTCATTTTTGAATTTTATCATTTGTTGGTCGCCGTCGTTATTTTCATTCAATAAAACAGATGTGAATTTTTGTCTAATTGGAAAAGTTCATGAGTTTAGGCAAATTGAAGTAAATCAATGAGAATGCTAACCTTAAATCCTCGGTTCCACAATGGATCATATCTAGAGACAAATAAAAGTTTGATATAAATCTGAGTTATTTGATGTTAGCTTTGAAATTGCTTACCAGCAATGGCATTTTCCGTGTCACTTTCAGCTTGTAAACCTAGAAAAAGAAAAAAAAAAAGTGACTTAACAAGCTTAATTAACTAATTCTAGTATATCAAATATTACCATATTTGCGTGCAATATAACGTACAATGGCCTGGCTTTGTGCTAATTTCATGCCTTCAAATTAATTATACACCGTTTATGCTTCAAAATGTCAATTGTGATTAATAAAAGTTACTAAATACCATCGATTTCCAAGAGTGGCACTTGACCAAATGGTAGATAGTTTTGTTTTTCAAATTGTTTAAAATCATCCTATACGTTAATCATAAAAATTCAGTTGAGAAAAATAACAATCGAATTTCCATTTCTTACATGTTATTAATAAAAATCTCTAATACTAAATTAATCTAAACTAAATTTTGGGTGTATCAGCTTAAATTCTATCACCCATTGAAGGTGAAAATAAAAATTCAGCCATAAATATTTATAAGCAGTCAATATAACTTGCCACAGCATAAGGAGGACGGCGGAATCGGAAATCCTCAAAAGTGACATTAGCATAGTGAAAGATCATTCTAATAATTTCAGCTCGGCCTCTATTATGTAAAAAATAGTTGATAAATTGATACTTGAGCTTGGATTAGGAAGTGAATTTAAAATAGATTTCTTACTGAGCATTAAAATAAATTAACTTGGGCTTGGAAGGTGGGCCTTGGGAGTGTGCTTCATTGCTTTGGGAGGCTGAATCACTACCATTTGTTGTACTCATCTGAAGAAGTGATTAAAAAATAGATTATAAAAAAGATATATCTGGAGCTTCCTAAATTTCTGGTGCCTCATAGTCGTCGATAAATTGAGGGATATTCTATTATACATTGGTATAAAATTAGTAGCATTATATAAATATGATAAGAGACCTTATACCTTGTTAGCTCGCTTTTAATGATGATATATGTTGGTAGTTGTTGTTGGCTGATTATCGAAATGAGTCAATATTAATTCAAATAAAATTGAAGTTTTAGTTACAGCAATTGTTAAACATAGGGTCGTTAAAGTAGATTCAGGAAAGTGGCATAGGGAACACAAAGTGTTTATTGATAGGAAAAAGTGGATAAATTATTCTAAGTGATTTAAACTTAAATATAATAAAATAAATTAATTGTATCATGTATAATGAAGAAATGTGCTTTTAGTAATAAAACGTTTATTTTTTTAATGGGAGTAAACAAGCAGTAAGTCTGACGTCACTAAATCTTTAAATAAGCAATAATTTGTAATACATCTTTCAACTAATTTAAGCAAAAGTTTAAAATATATTGTGCAAACAGCTCCTATGAAAATTGTACTTAGTGATTAATCGAGAGCTCAAATTTATAATGCTACTTTTTTGTAGGTAGTAAGTTGCTGCACTAGGTGTTAAATATTGAAAAAAATATAACTTAATATCATCATAAGTAGGTCTACATACGGGGCTATACTAACACTACAAGGTTATATTAGACTAGCCCACCATGAAAGCACAAGTTTTTGCAGTGCGTACTTAAGTTGAAACAACTAGTAAAAGAATTTGCATATAGGAAGTAATAGAAAGGTCACCAGGAGTGCCTAAAGGGAAACTTAATAATTCAAATGAAAATTTATTGTGAAAAAAATGTTAAAACAGTGAAAATTAGTAGCATAAGTATAAAAGAGAAACACTAAGGAAATGTTATAAACACAGCAATCATGAAGCTAAATGTGGATAAAAGCAACTTCAGCTAATATAAGCTTTAATTTAATACCACCTTTTTTTTAAGCTGTGTTCATCGAATTTTCACAACAATTTTTATAATGAAACATTTATATAACCAAGCGATTGCTTCATTTTAGGTAGTTTGTATTTATTCAATTTTCTTATAATATGTAATCTACTAATTAGAACTTGAATTTAACTACAATCTCTTTTGTAAAAGTAGGCTTAAATTGATACACTCAGATTACAAGGCTTTATATTAAACAATCATATGATTCACTTTAAAACGTAAATGCAGCATTAACCTTTATTACTAAGACTAGAAGCTTTCATCAAGTATTCTCTCTTAAAATGAAACAAGCATAATCTGTTACTATATAAATCTTTTGAATTATTAGCAAAAACTAATTTAAGTTCAGGAATTAATGAATTTGTCTGTGTCCTTAAAAGCAAAACTTTTGTATGCTCAATAGTTGAGATTGAATAAGAACGAAAATAGCAATGCTCAAGAGTATTATAATAATTGAAACTTGGCTAAAAGGGCTAAAAACTCAATCTTTACAAAGGTTGCTTCTTAAGGAATTGTAAAATTGATCATATATAATAACAGTTAGAGCACAAATTAAATAAAATTGATTTTTCTATATACTTGAATATTGACCAACATTTGCTTGTGGTAATACAGTATTGAGCTTAATTTACAAAGCTTTGAGGAATAATTTGGTGAATCCCAAGAATTTTAATAATGGCGATGGCAAAGTTTTATTTACTTGAGGCTAAAAAGCAATTTGTGTAGGCAGCAAAGTTAACCAAATTTATTATAATGGTCATTGATCTGAGTATTTTTTTGATAATACCACCTTGCTACTTAAATCTTATTTAGTATTGAGATTCTGATACAACATTTATACATTAAATTTTGAATTTGGAGTAAGATAAATTTTAACTTCGAGATACTGATACAGTTTTAAGTAGATATAGGTAACTTAGAATATCTTAACTTAGATTTAAAAAAACAGATTTTGAAAAGATTCGCAATTTAAATCGTCTTGACAAAATTTATAGAGTAGGTCTGAATAAGGGCAACAAAACAAGCTTTGTTTAGCCAAAGAAAGTTAAAATAAACAATTTGAGAAGCTAACCTCTACAAGACTGGTTATTACATCCACAAACAAAGCTGCATTCCATTATTTACATCGCCTTATTAAGCTCAATGTCAATGTCGCTTAGACTAAATTGCCTCTTCAATATCATTCTAATTATGACAGTATTTTCCTTCTATTAAGCTTTAACATTAACATTAAAATTTCACTTCTAATCTCAAACTTCTTTGTGGTGATTTACATAATTGAAGTTAATTTTTATTTTATAAAATGGGGGACTTCCTCAAGTCATCGTGCTATTTCAGATCTTAT
Source organism: Nephromyces sp. MM_2019 (assembly GCA_015657535.1). Lineage (NCBI taxonomy): Eukaryota > Apicomplexa > Aconoidasida > Nephromycida > Nephromyces > Nephromyces sp. MM_2019. The sequence continues at coordinate 37,328 of JADHZB010000890.1, forward strand.
CCTACCAAACTCTTCATGACACTACTTATTTTTAATCAGATTTTGATTGTATATTCATTGGCAAATCAGCAGTCTCATCAGCCTTATGCAACACCTAAATTGAAAGGTACTATAATTGATGAAGAGATATTCAACATGAAAGATGTATCAATAAGCTTAGATGGTGGTGATCGCATGGAATTCCCTTCTGCTGATGGGTCTTTTTCAATTGAAAATATTACAATTGGTAACCATTTAATCGAATTTTTTCACACAGAAATAGAATTCCCATCCTTCTATGTAAAGGTATACAAATCTGACACTGGAGAATCAACAATTTTAGATTGCTTTTTATATGATCCCCACTATTTAAATTATAGAAAAGCACACCCTCCCCTTATAATAAGGCCTATCCGTAAAAGAAGCCTTATTGTTACACCGCCCAAACTTCCAATTCTTGGGTTTTTGAAAAACCCTTTAATTATCTTTGGATTGATTTTTTTTGTTTTAATACAATTCTTACCCCAGTTAAACAAAATGGCAGAGCAAGCTGAAGCTGCTGCAGACCCAAATTATAACGCTGCAATTGAAAACCCGGATTCTGAATTTATATCAAAGCTCTCTTGACTTTTGGCTTGATAAACTTTAAGGAAATTTTAGAGCTTTTATTTATCTAATTCTAATTTATTAATACTTCTCAAACTACTTAACACATTCTGTACAATCAAAATGAACAATTACTTTCTATTATAAGCATAATGTTTTGGAAAATTTAAATTGACAAATAAAAGAAATTATTTATAGCTTTTCCACTGAGATTCTAAGATAAATAAGAATGTTTTTAAATGATCTCGGGGGAAAAATTCATTTTATTTGTTATTTTGTGAATCCATTTATCCAGGTCATATGATATAAGATGACTTTATTACTTCCAATGAACCTTTGAGAACAAAATACAGATTAACATATTCTTTAAAAATTTTAATTTTATTTTAATTTGATGGTTCAATTTCTAAATTTTACATAGATTACCTAAATTCTCTCAAGCATCTATCTGCTTTTGCTTTAGGTTAGAAAAGAATTAGGAAATATGTGATAATTATATATAATAATTAAATAACTGAAATTTTTCAAAATACTCTTTTTTATTAAGAATATGTAAAATCCGATTTCTCTTCGTGTTATGTTACCTACTGTAATAAAACTATTTTTAATTGAGCATATAGTAAAAATTAAAGGATTAGATTCAATTCTTTTGCTATGGGACCTAAAGTTAGGTAAAGTCTCAGATATTTAACTTTAATGCCTTGTCATATATATACATATCAAGGTACAACATAATTATCTAGATTATGTAGTTGATTCCACATATATTTCAAGTTTGGAGGCTTCTTCATATGCAAGATTGAAAATTTACACTTAATTATTCTAATCTAGCCTCTGAGTAGCATTAACAAAATAAGCAATTAATAACTTAAAATCAAAAGTTAGTACTCTAACAGACTAAGGTTAACACAAAGCTTTGAACAAAAACAATTTTAATTTCAATCAATTTTGCCCTCGACTTAGAGTTGTTATAAACTTATTATACCTATCTTAAACTGTGCTACTAACCTTCAAATACTATATTAACCATCAATCGGATTCTAATTTTCAAATCATATCGTTAAAAGATTTAAAAATATTATTATAATACCAAAGAGACTGATCTCACAATGGCGGCAAAGCATCGTAAGAGACTAAACGTTTCATATATTGATTACAACTTCAATCATATTCTACATTATCACTTATAACAGATCCCGACTTGATTATGTGTAGGAAGCAACCGGGAATAGGTAAGATAACCAAAATAATTTCTTATCGCCATCATTTTCTCAATTTAATATTATTTTATATAGCTATAGGTAGACTTTGTGAGAAGTGTGATGGCAAATGCCCAATCTGTGATTCCTATGTTAGACCTCACACATTAGTACGGATTTGCGATGAGTGTAATTATGGTAGCTTTCAAGTAAGCTTGATAATTTCAACAATTAATAACTAATATGCTCTAAGAATATCTTGTAGAACACTATGATCACTTTCAATAAAATCCTTATCAATCCATTTCAGGGTCGATGTGTAATTTGTGGTGGTCAAGGGATATCAGATGCATACTACTGTAAAGAGTGTTGCCAATGCGAAAAAGATGTAATGTCATTAATTTATTTATATTTATTTTGTTATTTCAAAAAATTTTCAATTTTCAGCGCGATGGTTGCCCCAAAATAGTTAATCTTGGTAGTGCCAAAACAGACCTTTTCTATGAAAGAAAAAAATATGGGTTCAAAAAAAATTAGCTGTTATACTTGAATTTTATTCTCATGCAAGCCTTTTTGTTTCTTATACATAATCTATTATAATTTTTTAAAGAATTATTTTACTAAATTATAAAAACCCATTACCAAGGATATATAGAATATCATTTTATATAGGATATTTTCTAATATAATTTTTGGATCTTGTTTTGTCGAAATTGACCCCGAAAAAATCACAACCTCAACTTTTAACTTTTTCTTTTCTAATAGTCGAAGATAACCTCTTAATAAATTACTCCTTCAAAACTAATAGTGTAAAAAAAGTTGTAAAATTCGAGAAAAATAAAGTATATAAATAATATTGAATAAAGAAATATACCTTAGCAACATCACAAATAGTTATTATTTAATTGAGCTTAATGAAAAAGTGTGAAGTTAAATTGCAAATAATATATTACATTCCAAAAAAGTATGGCCTAAATAAATTTTATTCGAAAAAAAAAAAAACTAAAAAAGTTGGAGGAAATAATATACAATAAAATTTTTACTTGAAATTTTGGAGTAATTTGCCTTATTGCCAAATCTGTGTATGTGAATGTCGAATCTAAAATATTATATTGTAGTTGATTATAGTGAAATTGGAATAGATGTATACACAATTTTATGTATTTCATGTACAATTTCACAACTCCAACACATTGATAAGGAATGTTATAACATTGTGAATATAACCACTTTTTCTAACACTAACCAGCAATCCTGCTCAAAGCTAATTGTTTTTTTATGCTAGTTGATCTACATCCTGCAATCACTTTGTTTTCTACTTTTTTTTGCCTAAATAAAAATAGTGTACTCATGTAATGTTTAAAGTAATTTAATTAAGAGTACTAGATATAATAATCTCTAAATGACAGAGAAGATCACGCAATGTGAAACTACACAGTAAATTTCATCGCACACATACACAGAAGATGTTCTAGCTTTGCAAACAATTGAAGTGAATTTTTGCCATTAATTAGGCCCCCATAATTTCTTAATCTTATTATCTAGATTTAAATGTATAAGTTAACTTGAAAGTGTATCTTTATTCCTATTAAGTACTCTAAGCTTTCATTATACAACTGTTCTTCTTACTTTTATGATTACACTTTCTTCAGTATATTCAAGCCTGCCTTTAGTATACGCAATTTTTCATTCTCTATCTTCTTCTCTTTAAATCTGAGAAACAACTGACTTCAATTATTTTAACATTATTGAATTATATAATTTCTTCCTTTATTCAAATACCCCAAGATACCCAAGATGAGGTAATTTTATAAACTTCTGAAGACCTACTTAGGGAGAAATTCCCCCTAAGGAATCACTTTGACCTCTACTTATAGATAATGAGAATATGGAAACATTATTACTCACCCTATCTTCTGATCTACCTTTAACATTTCATCTTCTTCTTCTCTTTAAATGAAACTGTGACTTATACATACTAATAGAATGATTTCTCCTATCACATTAAATAATACTCTGTTTTTCGAAATATATCACCCTATAATCTAATATCTGATAAATAAGAATACTAACATAAAACCAACTAACACCTTCATAAAATTCATTTTTTATAGCAAACTGAATCAAGAGAATCTCAAGAAGGCTATTGCCGATATTATCAATAATGCACAAACAAAACCAAGAAAGTTTGTTGAAACTATTGAGCTTCAAATTGGTAATGATTCCTAACACTCAATATAAACCATAATTCATTTCACCTACTCTTTAAAACACAGGTCTTAAAGATTACGATACTCAAAGAGATAAACGTTTCTCTGGAACTGTAAAGCTACCACATATCCCAAGGCCCCGTATGAAGGTAAGATTAGCAATTTTCGATAAAAATTATAAGAAAAAATCAAACTAAAATACACTCAGGTTTGTGTTTTTGGGGATGCCGTCCATTGTGAACAAGCTAAAAGCATGGGCTTTGACTATATGGATGTAGAGGATTTAACAAAATTAAACAAGAAAAAAAAACTAGTCAAAAAACTCGCTGGCAGTTATGATGCTTTTGTTGCATCTCAAGTCCTTATCCCACGTATCCCTCAAATTTTAGGACCTGGTCTTAACAAAGCTGGAAAATTCCCACTTGTTGTTACTCACAATGATAAGTTAGAGGACAAAATAAATGAGGTTAAGGCTTCAATCAAATTTCAACTAAAGAAAGTTTTATGCATGGGGGTTGCTGTCGGTAACTGCGATATGTCTGAGGAACAAATCCGATCTAACTGCACTCTAGCTATCAATCTTTTGGTAAATATACATCGAAACATCCTTTTATAAAAATTTTATTTTATAATTTGTTTACTTCTTATTTTTACAAGGTATCACTTCTCAAGAAGCATTGGAACAATGTTAAAACTCTTCATTTAAAGAGCACTATGGGACCATCCCAAAGAATCTATGGTTAATAAATGTGCTAAATACAATTACCATGATTTTTTATAAAGTAACTTGTAATGAAGTTCTTTAAATATTTAGATTCTTAAAATCCTTCTTAACTATTTACAACAATCCAAAATTTAACAACTAAACTTAATTTCTTTAAGCATTTAAGATTTTTAATGACATCTAATTTTCATTCGAGCTATAAGTTATATTCATATTGCCTTTGCCAAAAATAAATCTTTCGTCAATCTAAATATCCACCATGAGCTAAGATTAAGTTTTTATAAGATTCCCTTGCTTCAAGCTTAGCAACCTGAATTAAAACATATATAAACTTATATTTTTGTTTTTTAAGTTACACCAATTTACTTGTATGTCATTCATTTGCTTAAGAAAGTCACTATCTTTGCTAGCAAAATCTATTCCAAGTCCAGGTCCACTTTCACTAACATAGTTCAGTTTAGCTGTTGACTAACATAGAACGACTAATGCATAGTTAAAAGTTCAAACATTCTTGAAACGAAAGCATACCAATTTACTAGAAAGTGAAGAAATCCAACTTTCAAAGTCATAATTATATTCATAATTTGTCGATGAATATGAGTCCTTGAGTATAGTTATAAATAAGATAATGTTTATTTATTGATTATTTTCTATATTACTTTCAATAATTTTTTTTGTATACTGGTATAAATACTTTGTCTTAATTTATGTGCACCCATTTCATTCTCTTTCTTGAACTTTTCTGAGTTTTGATCTAGAATAAAGTATTGTAGCTTTTGGGTTTTGATCTTATCATTAACTTGCTCAAATTGCCTATTTTTATTTTTAAGAGAATTAGTATATTTAAGCAGTTTATCTTCATAGACTTTCATATCTTGACACTCCTGAATATCTGGTAGCGCAGCAATAGACCTTTTAAGATCTTCAAGCTTTTTTGACAGTTTAAATTCGTTCGCTTTTAACTCTGAATGTTTTGACTAAACAAATCACATCTTTAGATTGAAATTTGTAATCAATTGATTAAATAAAAATACCTGTAACTGGCGAATTTCGTTTAAATTTTTACTTATTATTTGATTAAAATAATTTTTCAAATCTTGGAGTCTCTGATTAAACTTGTTATGAGATTCCCTTCAATCATTGGTTGTTAATGAATCAATTATTAATTTTATTAACTGGATTTTCGGACTACATTATAACCATAGTTTTAAGTCTTTTTCTTTTTCGCGTCTAGTGTAATTTTCTTCATTAATTTTGCCAAGATTATCATAAATCTAGAAATTAGCACTCGTTAAGATAGCTTTATTCTCATAAAATTTACATTCAGACCCACTTGTTCTAAATTATATATATGCTTGGCATGTGACCTGACTAGCTCGATTTCACTTTTCCTAGTATATTCCTCAAGGTATTCCCTTTTATAACAATCTGAATACTCTTTATTCTTGTATTCGATCTCTGCACCAAGTTTTTGCATTATAACTTCGATAAACTCTTGCTCTATGCTCAGCTTTTGCTCCCTAATAGAAGTTAAACAGTATATTAACTTAAGCTATGTTCACAAACTTAATGAGTTACATATAATTAGCTTCTTCCATGTTGACATCATCAATGATTTTTGTGTTTGTGCTAAAGAATTCATGATGACCATTTACTATAGCTTGTCTTAAGCTATTTTTCAATTCAGAAGCTTTTATCATGCTTAATTCTGAGGCCTTAAAGGCCTCGGATATAATATTATTACACCTATCCTGCTCATCCTGTTTAAAATTAAAACAAATTTATTCCATTTAAATTATGTAGAATTGTTTTAAACTAACAATTCTTAAGGCTTCAGACTGTTTGATATTCTGCTCCAAATCGCTTATAGATTTTGTCAAATCCTGGATCATGCTTGATTCTTTTTCATTTAAATTTCGTATAAATTTCAACTAAGTTTAACAAAATTTAGAAAACATATGATGAGTTGGGTAATAGCTGGCTATTAAAACAGTTACTTCATTTCGTAGCCCAGCATTTTTATTTCTTTTTTTTGCAAAATTATCAGGTTTATTAGGTGGTTTTTGAGCCATTTTGTTAATCCTTAATTAAAAATATAAATGAAACAGGACAAGAGTCCTTTATAAAATGTTTATTAACTTTCAGATGTCTTAAAAACACGATAATAAGAATTTACGAAAGGAACGTGGAATTATCTTTTTCTCAAGATGTACTTACACAAATTTTTGACTTATTTCAATTACGCACTGTGCCTTAGATCTTATCCTTTTGGTTACATGTATAAGATATAGGACTTAGACTCCAAATTGCTATTTAACCGTTGTGGTCACTATGAATTCTCTGAAGATAATATTAATAATTGTTTTATGTAATATTACTGAAATATCTCGAATTTTGAAAAATAATTTTCAAGTGAACCTAATTTGCAAACACAACGTTTTCTGCTCGGCCACAGAAGAAATTGAAGACAATAACAAAAGCACTTTACTTACTGACGACACTAAGTAATATCAAATTGCTTGAACAATATAGAAAGTACAAAATAAATCAATCAATTCAGTTTTGAAAATGAACAATTTTTGAAGATTCCATTTTCTTTTCATGTAAAATAATCTACATAAATATAGTAAAAAAGTTTATTTTATTTAGTTTTGCAGCACAGATAACTTAATTATGGCAATAGATGACGCATCACAGGTAAATTAGCCTTTTGATTGTATCAACTTGGTATTTCTTTTAAGACCTCAAAAATTAAGCTTGCCGGTGATTATTGCAAAAGGAAAAAAGATTGCAGTTTTCTAGTTATTAACACTGATGAAAGAAGAAGCTCAAAGAATCCTTTCAAAATGAATTTATTAGGTCAACCCCACGCAGTATGGCTTTGTTCAGGTTTGTTTGCTAATTTAATCACAGGTATAAATTATTAATTAATTAATCTAAAATTTGATAGGATCAGGTTGGAGTGAATCTCTAGTAAAGTCAAATTGGGTAAGAAATTAAGTTAAATAATTAAATTTGAATTAGTTTTTAATTTTTAGATGATTGCTGTAAAAGGAATTGATTTGGAAAGTACAATGAATTTTAACAATTGGCATTTAAATTAATATACATCTTTTTAAATTAGAAAAAATGGAAAATTATGATCTAAAACTAAACACTCGTGCGGTGAAAATATTATTAGCATTTGTAAATTTACATGATATTCATAATACCAGAAATGTTTAGGAGGTCAAACACTTGCTAATGGCATAGGTGGAGCTACCTTAGATTCGGTTGCTGAAACGTAATAAGACTGAATGGATAAACTTTGATAGATTTATTTTAAATTTCTTCAGATGTGACATAGACTCTCAATGTATGTTTGTTATCGTCAATATGAATTCCAAGGTAGGAGATTTGAGCTCAATTAGGACAATGAACTTTTTTTTATGCGGTAAAACATAATACTTAATTACTATATTCCTAAACACACAAGACTCAATCTCAAGATCAAATAGGGCCTGAGATACATGAATATGGCTGGATCTTAGCTAGTAAGCCACTTATAATTATAAGTGCACTTGATAGATGATTAAAAGGCAGACGACAAATGACCAGACGAGTTATGCTAGGTAAAAATTAATCAAAACACTAAAGAAGTTAAATATTGATTTTCCGACTAGAATCCAACGCATTGAAACCGAAAAAGTTATATGAGACACGGGTATGCAAATTTTAAGACTTAAAAAGGAAATCCTATAGACAAATTAATTTACAACTCAGTTACCCATTCCTCCAAACATAATCAAGAATTTAAATATTCAAAAGAGTTTGAAAGGTTTTTAAATATATCTCCGTTAAGATTGATTATTAATTTCATTTGAGTAGAAATTTATGGTGGTTCAATTACACAAGATAATTATTTTGAAAACAATGTTCCTAACACTCTGATTCCAGCCCACTTAGTCAGCAATTACGGTCCAAGGAATCAAAATGCTTGAAACAACTTATTTCGTTTTGAAACTATTGCAATATGACTATCTAACTTACCTAAATAGGTTTAAATCTTCCCTAATTTATGCAACCGTACATGAACAAGCTTTAAGCACAAATTGAAGTAGTTTTATGAGCTTAAAGAATCCATAGTTCATTCTTTAGTTATCAAGTTTTAAAAGCGAAGCTTAGTATTTGCGTGCTTATTAAAATCTCAAATTCAGTAAATTTTAACGAGATGTAATTAGGAAGTTAAAATTAATAAATTTAAATTCAATTTTAGACTTGAGCTATGTTAAGAATAAGTAAGGATAATACCCATCGCATAAGGTTAATGAATGTAACAACAAAGCTCAATTTCTAATCACATTAGTATAAATTAGAGAAGCCTAATAAATCAAGCAATGTAGCACAAAAAAATCTTCACTTTATTTCCCTCAAGGTTAATAACCCTTCGTTTTTGGATATTTATAGTGAAAACCTTCTACTCCCAGCTAGTCACTAAAAGCTTATAGAATATTCATTGCTCACTTACTATACGAATTATATAATATTTATAGCTCTCTCCTAAAGGATAAACATCTAATATGAAATTGAATAATCTCAGCTGCTTCCTTTGAATACAAAATGTTGAGTGAAACAATCTACAATGCAATCAATTCCCTTTCTAATGGGGTTATTGACAACCGAACAATCGAATACATGACTGGTATGTCCCTTAGATTTCTTATCTAGGACTATTCACCTTATACAAATCGATCCTTACCTTATATCTCTTTAACTTATTTATAAAAGATTTACACTCCATAAGAGGAACTATAACTAGCCCCTCATTTTATTTATTAGGTATGATTTATGAAGAGGCATCTGAAGAATTAACTAGCTCAACCATTTACGATTTAATTGGCCCTTTCTTTCTGGATTTCAACACTGTTTGTTCTGAGGATGATGCTCGCTCAATATGCGAAACCCTTAAAACAATGATATCTTCACAGCCTAATGGTGATTATCAAGGTTATATTATATTTTTATATTTTCTAAATATATTTAGCGACAATTTGACCAACACTTGAAATTTTTAGGAAATGGTGAGCAACTAAAAAATGATGATGCAATAGCTATGAAAGATTACATTACAAAGCAAAGATTTGATGGTGAGAACTTTCATTTTAATTTGTGATGGATTATCGAGCCAATACAAAAATTACATTGGCTATAAATTTCCACTCATGTAACATAATATATAAAAGCTTGTTATTCAACATTATTAATTAATTGATAACTTTCAAATTTCCAGGTTTTCATGATCCATTCCTTGGCCTCCAGCCCACAAATGTCAATTACAATTCATCTTTACCAATTAATGAGTCCATTAAGCTTCACAAAGCTCAACAGAAGGATAAAGATAAGAAAGAAATGATCTTAAGAGAATGGGAAAAAATGAAATCCCCACTCCCTCCAATTGAGAAGATTCACTCAAATAAGAACTTGGTAAAGGTTAATGACATCATTTTGGAATCTATATCAGTACAAGTTGGTGGAAAGGACTTACTAAGGGATGCATCCCTTAGACTTGTTAAAGAAAGGAAATATGGATTGATTGGGAGGTATATATATATGCAATCATTAGTAAATCAGAAATAGAGTATCTTAAGTACCTCTTTTTAATTTCTCTTAAATCATTACATCCATATAATTAGGGTACAATATATAATAGGGTAAATTTATTAAATATAATTCCTAATTAAAACTGTAGGAATGGTGTTGGGAAGAGTTCTTTATTAAGGGCTCTCATTAAAAGAGAAATTTCTGGTATTCACCCAGACATAACAATCGGATGTGTGGAACAAGGTTAGTTTAGGAGATTGAAAACTTAGGGCTGAATTTGATGTCATTGATTATAACAATGCCTCTAATTCATTTCTTTATTCATATATTCTAATTAGATTTGATGCTAAATGACACCACAATCTTACAATGTGTACTGGACGTGGACACTGAACGCACTTCTTTACTCAAGGAAATTCAAACAATAGGAAATGAACCAGCAGTATGTTAGAAACATTTATTTTTATATTTAATTAGACCTCGAATATTATATCAAATTTCAGTCTGAAAAAAATGGCAATCGGCTTGCAGTAATATATGATCGACTCGATGAGATTGAGGCACATCTCGCCGAATCACAAGCTCAAGATATATTAGCAGGACTTGGTATACCTATAGAAATGCAGGTGAACCCTCAATATTTTTCAATATTGAACAGTTTTTCAAATACTGGAATTTTTCTTATGTACTTGTATTTCTCCGATAATTCTAACTTTGTTATATGCCAATATAAGCCTCAGCATAATTACAACATTTAAATAATTATACCTTTTTGCATAATAAGAAGAATTTTTATTTTAATTACAGAATAGATCAGTTATGCTATTGAGTGGAGGTGAAAGAATGAGAGTTGCTTTATCTCGTGCTCTATTTGCCGACCCAGACATATTATTCTTGGATGAACCTTCCAATCACTTAGATCTTCATGCTATTGCATGGCTGACTCAATATCTACAAAGCCTTAAGAAAACAGTTATTATAGTTTCCCATGCAAGGCAGCTCCTTAATGATGTACGCTTATAAAGTCATCACATACACTTATTTTACAGTATGAATAATCTTATTTACTATTTTTAAATCAGGTTTGTACAGACATCATACTTTTTGCTGACAAGGTAAATGTATAAAATCGAAAAAAGATAGAAAAATATTATTTTTTATCCTTTTATCAGTCTCTCAAGTACTATAAAGGCAACTATAATGACTTCGAACAGGTTTGGTTATCAAATCTTATTAAAAATTTTAATATATGTGAATTATGACTAAATTAAATTGTTTAGGCCTACGCTACTCAATTACAAGTTCAAAAGCGTCAATTTGAAGCTCAAGAACAGAAAAGAAAGCATGTTCAACAATTTATTGATCGATTTAGATATAATTCTAAGAGGTCAGAATACACAATAATTACATTTCATTAACATTCATTACCATTGGTTGGGTGCATTTTGCAGAGCTAGTTTGGTACAGAGTCGTATTAAGGCCTTACAGAAACTTCCCATGATTGACCTAGTTTTGGATGATCCTACTACTAAATTCGAGTTCAATGATACATCCGATGAATCACTATCACCACCAATCCTACAAATGGATAATATTTCCTTTTCATATAATCCAAAAACTCCCGAAGAAAAAGTTATTCTCAAGAATATTGATTTATCAGTCGACATGGATTCTCGAATTGCGGTATGAACATTTTCTCTAAAAACTTAATTCTTTACTATCTCTCTAAATTAAAAATCCTCAGATCTGTGGAGTGAATGGAAGTGGTAAAACAACTCTCCTCTCTCTCCTCACACAATCCCTGGAACCTACCGAGGGTTTTATCCATAGAAATAATAAACTAAGAATAGGCCTATATTCTCAGGAACATATTGATCAGCTTGATCTCACTCTTACGGCTGTCCAACAACTTCAAGAGAGGTACATGAACCATTGCTTTTAATTAGTAATTTGATACTAAATACACTTGTAACTTTTGAATAGATATCCTGATGCTAATCTAAGTGATGAAGATGCACGTACTTATCTTGGAAAATTTGGTATAACCAAATTACTTGCAATTGAACCCTTGTTTGTCCTATCTGGTGGTCAAAAATCTAGGGTGTGTATAGCTATTATGGCTTACAGGAATCCTAATTTATTGGTAAATTCATTATCATTTACCACTTCATCTATGTAAAAATAATTAAAAGACATATTTTTATGCTGATAAAATTTCCTTGAATGTTAAAAGAGCGTGTTCTACAGAATTAAATTTATTGCTTATATGTTATGATTCCTGTAACCTATTCCTTGAAACTACTTGTGTTACTTCTTTTTAAATCTTCCATTGTAAATCACACGCAGATACTGGATGAGCCAACTAACCATCTTGATATGGACGCTATCCAGGTTATTTACCCAATATTTAGAATAAATAAGACACAAATATAATTTACATTTGTTACAGGCCCTGTTAGTTTCACTGAAAACATTTTCTGGTGGTGTCATTATTGTAAGTCACGATGCATTTTTCTTGGAGAATCTTTGTGAAGAAATCTGGCACGTTCAAAAAAGTAATTCATCTTGTAAAAAGGTTTCAAACTCATTCAAGAGTTATTGGTCAAACTTCCTCAAGATTACTAAGAAAGATACAAAAGTATAAAATTAAATCCTAAGCTGACATTTGATCATACTTTTTTATAACAACCATCTTCCAAAGCATAAAAGAACTAATACTTGTTCACATAAGATATCTTAAAACACTTGTAAACAAAAAATTTTATTTTATATACACGATTTGCAAGAAAGTCATTAAGAAACATGTACTAAACTAAGAGTGTTTATAGTCTATTTGATTTTATATATCTTTGAAAAAAATCAAAAAATATAAAAAGATATAAAACACATAATATATTGTCACGAATCTTGTAGCTATATAAGTAGTAAATTTTATTTCTCAAAAAGTTAGCATTTATTCAAAACATATAAGATGTTAAGTTAAAGTAAATAGTTGAAGAAGTAAAAAAACTATCACAACGTAGGGCTTAATGTTTTTATCTATGTTTGCTACAATTAACTATATTGTTGACAAAACTTAATTGACTTCATAATATCAACGATTAGTCCTTCAAGAATGCTAAACTTATAAAAGTTTTAATATTTAATCATATTTGAATATTATGTATATATGCAGATTTATATAATTTTTGCAATAAAACAAAATCTGATAAGGATGAAATTTGTCATACCTATAAAATAAATAATGTGACTTACATAGATAATGAGTAAGGTGTATACACATGGTGAAATACAAATAATATAAAGAATTTACATAATTTAGAAATTTTAAATTTGGTGATTCAATGAGTCATTTTTAGATAGTATTCTGATATATTTAAAACAGCACAAAAAAATAGATTTCCTTAAGAATATGTTTTAAGAAATAAGTCAGATTTATAGAACCAAATTACCTAGTTACATATTAAGAATTACCAATATATGAGGAGTACTTATTTGCAAGTTATGCTTTGTTAGAAATTAGAATGTAGTAATAGTAGGCCTGAATAAAATTTTAATGAATGAGTTTTTAATAGTTAAATTTTCAACGATTATATATACACACACACATGTACAAAATATTAAATAAGTCAACACTTTCAGTGTTTTATAATTTCAAAATAAATGAACAATATTACACCTGTGCACATACTAGTTACCTGTTACAAAAATTTACTTTTTACACTTAAAATTTAGGTGTTGAGTTTGCACTACATAAATATATATATATATATATATATGTATGCGTGTGTGTGTGTATATATATATGTATTCAATTACTTATTATGCACCCCTATTTATGTATAAATACAGGCTTGCTTTTGCAAACATATTGATTAATGTTTATATATTATTGTCTATTTGTGAAAATATAATGCATGTGCCAGTGAAAAATGTTTAAAATAATTTTAATGTTTAGGTTAGGATTTGAAGATATAAGATAAATCAAAAACATAAACAAAGCATGAAGTTTTTATTATAAAATTTAGCACCAGAGCAATACCTAATTTGATAACAGAAAGCTTTTAAGAACTAAGTCAAATATTTAAATTTTTATTACCACAACAACAAACGGCATAACTATACCTGATTGATCCTATCCTCCACATTTATTTTTAAATAATATGTATAAACCTTTTTTTAAATATATAAAAATATATATATATAATCTGAAAGAATACACCTAACTCTTAAAATTTCAATGAACATGGTGAACACATTTTAAAAATAATGGTTATACTATAAAATAATGGTTACACTATAAAATAATGGTTACACTATAAAATAATGGTTATACTAAGAGACTAAATAATTTTGCTGCACAATTGGCTTGATAATTAATCATATACTAAAACGTTTTTCACATTGGGTAATTTATATATATTTATATATATAATTTTTAATTAACTCAAATTATAGTTAGCTCTCCACTTTTTGTGATCTCAAAAAGGTATTCCCTACCCGCATTTGTATTGATAAATTACTAATTTCACTCCTGCAAATTTATCCAATTTCAACTTGGTGTCCTCTACCCAACTGAGAATTTTACAGCATAATTCCCTCCTCGCAATCCTAAGATATTTGAATTAGGTGTTCCCCATATATCTTAGAGGTGTGCTTGATATCCTCCCCCAATAAAAGATAACAGACACCACTAATAATGACAAATTACACATATTTATATACAAAGGTGTCTATACTCTCGAGACATAAATCCTGGTTCAATGGGCCAAATCACACCGAGTGACTAAACCAGTGCTTGGATCCATACATTATATATATAATTACAAGTATTGATTTAACCAACCAAGTTGAACTACTCACGCAGATATTACCTCTTTCACACCAAAAATTCTTCAGCATGTTAAGAAATCCATCTATGTACTATATAAAACCCGATGAACCAGAAGACTTATCTTATAACTCAAGCAAGAAGCCCTTCCTCAAGAGGAGGTCGGGCCTTGTAAAACTTATGCACCGTATAGATAATGCCCAAGCTTCTGTGCGTGAAAGTTACACACCACCCCCACATTTCAATAGTGGCTTACAAGACCACTGCCGAGGTGTTGGGCTTGGTGGCGAACTTAAAAGGCAGTTCAGGTCGGCTAGCTTGACATCCAAGGCATCTTTCACCCCCTCGTACACAAGACAAGGATCCTTAACTAAGGATACTCTACAACCTCAACCCGAAAGTAAGAAGGCATTCACTTGCATGAACATTCTGCTTGGGGTGTATTTGAGCTTCATTGTGTGCAAAATCCTTATTTGATGTGTGCATAAATTAACATCATTGATTTATTTTCAACCTTTAATGAAGACTAAGAGATATGTGAACGTGTATATAATCTCGCATACACACTATAGGCATATACTTGTGTTCTACCTTTAATACCTACTTAAAACTATGTACATTTTGCGTTTTTTCTACCTTTCATCTACAATGGAAAACAGTTTATATACAGTGTTTATGTATTTCTATAGTGATTTTCTTTTGTTTTATAGAATATTTGAACAACCTTTATAATTTTTAGGAATTAACCAACATTTTACTCCCAGCTTAACTCGACTTGGTGCTCGCCTACAAGATCGATCTCTCTTCTCAGAAAATATTCCTCCTCAAAAATTAGCATCTCTAGTTAGAACTAATCATACGTATCGGAACAATATACTTAACAACAATTTCAACCACAAGGAGTTTGGAATGGGAGGTGAGTCTTACCAAGACAATCAAGGGCTTAGTCCAGATCCAATGAATACACATAGGGAAGATCTCTACAATGAGAATATTACAGGACAACACCCCAAGATAATAAGAACACACATAGCCAACCCAATTATTAGATCAAATCAATATGAATCTAGCAATAATTTGACTCATTATGAAGCTCCCAGTACAAAAAATTTACTAACTAGGGGCTCTAGCAAGCGCTACCACAGCAATTCAAGACAATTTGATAGTGATAGCTCACATGATGGACGTAGCTCTTTCCTCAAGCTCACCAAAAGTTTGAAAAAGAATAACACAACAAGCAAAAACAGGCTTAGCAATGTACATACGATTCAATCAAGCCTCAATTACACACCCAAATCAATCAATCGCAAAAGCCCGAAATTTTCATTCAACCAAAGTGCCCCAAAACCCCTACAACCTCTCAACCCAAAAATTTACGAGTTTTTCTCAGATTATAACACAAGGAGTCATCCAATTTCATCACCTCTCAAACGACATCCTACACCAACAGAAATTAGATCAAAGATTGACAATCGCTCACCTGTCTCTCCATCACTAGGTTCAATTGACACATTCTCATCTAGGCAAAGCACCTCTGCATCTACCTCTCATTATCTTAGGGATGAAGATGGAAATTTTAATACACACGCACATGCTAGAGACTTCTTGAATAAGGACCCTAAGATAACATTGAAGCCTACACAAGATAAAAAAAAGAATAAGACATCCCCTGTATCCTTAATTGTGAGTATAATACTTATTCTTATCCTACTACGAGTTTGTTTCCACATCAATGGGAGGCTTATTATAGATCATGACATCTAAAATATGTATTCCATTATACATACAAAGTTGATAAGGTTATGTAATTTACAAATACTGATATATTTAATTAAGGAAGCTAAACATAGATACACACTTGAGAAAAGGATACCTCATACACACACATATCTATATAAACACTTGTCTATGTTACTTAATTCACAAGCTAACAATTTTACTATTTCACCTAGACCTACACACAACTTTGGCATCTAACTTAAATATAAATACAACTTTAATATCTAATTTATACTCATATACAACTTTGAAATCTGACTTACAGTCACATACAACTTTGATGTATAACTTACAGTCACATACAACTTTGATGTATAACTTACAGTCGCATAAAACTTTGATATCTAACTTATACTGACGCACAATTTTTAAATCTAATTTGCACAAACAAACTTTGATATCTAATTTACACACACCCATAGCTTTGATAACTAATTTCATACTTGCAACTTTTAAATCAAAGTTACACAAATATATAGCGCTATAATATTTTTTATATTTGATTCAAGAATTTTATTAAAAAAACATTTATATTGTATAATGATTAACTTTATTTTTTGAACATTCCTAAAAATTATTAAATTAGATAAATCTTGATTATTGAACAAATACAATTTATATCCAAAGAATATAACGAGTAGATCAACGCACACTTTTATCGTTTAGAATAAGATCAAAATATTAAGAGATTATATAAATAGTTAGGGGATGGTGTTTCAATCAAGAAAACTTCTCAATTTAATAAAAAAGTTAAGTAAAACAATTCTTCAATTTCCTTAATTATCTAATAGATTAAGCTCTTGTTATTTGTGAGGCAATGTGATCCATTTGTTTTCTGCCTGCACTTGACAACTGTCTTCCTCTAAATTAAAAGATAGATAAAAAATAAATTTATCAATTAATTATAATTAACATGGCCATATGTTACATCTTTAAATATCAAATATGTTATGAACAAATAATGTATTAATATGTTTATAAGCACATAGGGTGTCAAAATGGTACACATACTTATGAAGGCAAATTCGATGTGCTTATATATAGAGAAATCCAATTGACATGTATATATAGCCATCATCAATGCAATGTATATACATACATGCTACAGAGAGGTATACACATTGTATAGAAAACTGTAATTATTATGCAAGTGTCTCACCCATCAGTTCCAGCAGATAAAAGATCAAGTTTCTCACATTCCATAAGGATGTGTCTGATGATTTTGCCCGAGGCCTTCTGTGTGCAAGAAGGTTGAGTACCCCTCCTGTATTTGCTGCTGAAGCATTTTTGGAGTGTGCCTACACCTACATTTGGCCTTATGTATATGTGCCTCATAACGGCGGCTGCTCTGTAATACATCCAATCGCTGTCATAGGGTGCTAATTCCTTTGAAACGCTTGTCTTGACATATAGAGCCCAACTGGGTGTCTTAAATTCGGTGGAGTTTTTCAAGAATTTTGCATATTTTTCAATGAAACGATCGGCCGCTACATCCTTCACAGTTTTGGCCTCAGGTTCTTTAAATGTCTTGTAAATATCCATTTTGAAAATCTATAAATAAAAAATGAGCATCAATATAGTGGTATGCATATGTAGTATATAGGATAGTAGGCGCAAGGGGGTGTAGGGTATGTAGGCTATGGAATATGTATCAAGATAGGTGTTTAGAGCAAATGGTTTAGTGTGTATGTTTAGGTATTATGTTTTGAAAATATATAAATACGTAGTTGTTTCTATACAGTCAACTAGGAGTGGTTAAACAGTTTAAAATGGTATTTCACACATATTAAGTGGTTGGCCTTATGTATTTTTCCAAATTCTAGGTGGATTAAATAGCTCATGTTTCAAATATTAAACAAAAACAAATAGAAAGAAATCAATGGTAAAATTTAATGTATATTCCCTATATTTTGATTAACATATACTAATTCAAAACCTTTAGCTCTAAACCCTAATCTGTTTGTAGTATATGTCAACTTAATTCAGACAAAGAATAGTACATCATCAACCAATATATATTTGTTTATAAATGTGAATTGGACACGGATCAAAGAATAGGCTCAAAATGTATGTGAAGAAAGTGTGTTAGTGTGTGGTACACAAGAATACATGTGTGAAGCAGAACATATTTAATATATGTTGGTATGGAGTGTAATGCATATATAGAGTACAAGATGTGTATGTGGCATCTATAATATTCATGTATAACACCTGTATGATATGTTTGTAATGAGTATCTACAGTCTAATGTGTGGGTAATGTTGTGTGTAAGTTATAAAAGTGTGTAATGTCAAAGTAGGTTGGGTAAGAATTTCAAGAAGAGGTTTTGGTGTATCATATTAACTTACTGGGAAAGTAACAAAAGATAAGGGAAGTAGCCGCAGAAGGAAGGAGCCAAGAAATATGAAAAGAGTAGAAGAAGAAAGATATAAATAAGATTCAACCAAAATTAAATTTTAATTTGATAATTTGGTATAAATTTCACATAAACTGTTAACCGTTTTGATAAATTCAGTTTTGTATATATAATTTCATAGAAAGAAGAGTGTCAAATCATTGAATTCACTACTAGGTAGTTTGTTACACACACATGTGTGTATTATAAACACTATTGTGCTAATATGTCAACCTCGATCATGCTTATTTAATAACACATCAAAGAAGAACGTTTGCAACTCAATTTATATCTGGAAGCTATTTGTGTTTGGGGGGGTGGGGATAGATTGTGAGTATGTAGCATGTGAAGCCTGTGTAATCTGTGTATAGTGTGGTAGTGTGTGAGAGAGCGTGAGTAGTATTAGTCGAAAGTGTATAATGTCTATAGAGTGAAGCGTGTGTATTCTAGATTGGTTGCTTGATATGTATATATCTTTGTTGCCTATGTGTAAAATATATATGTTTATGTGTGTGTTATCTTTGTTGGCACATATTCTGTGTGTAAAACTATTGACATATGAGCTAGTAGATTCACATGTATATATATATATATATGTGAATGTATAACAAGTGTAGTGTTTAGATGCCTATATGATACCTGTTGCACATTTAAGTATCGACATGTTTAAATATCATATAGCATTATACCATTTTAAGCTACCCAATAACATTTTTAATTTAATTTGAAATTTACTTGTTGAAAATAATAACTTTAATCTGTGTAAAAAAAGATAACTTTGATTATTTGTATATTAAAAAAACATCGAATCTTGGATTTCAATGTAAGGGATTCCACAAATTAAATTATATTATGTTTTAGAGTAGTATACTTAAACTTATATTTGCAACTTTGTTACTTAAATTTATCAAATATTTATAAATTTAAATATTTATGAATCTTATTAAAATAGGGTAGATTATATATGAATAAACTTTCAGCCCAAAAAATTCTATTAATAAAGTCCTATTTACTATACAGTTTCACTTCATTTGAATTTATTTAGAAATTGTATTAATCTATGCATACTTCGAATATATAACGTTTTGTTTGTATGGCTTTATAATTTCTCTATATGTTACTGTGTTTTAATTCCGCCTGTATGGGTACTATGTAGATATTTGATTTTTATGTGCATTTGTGTTGCCTGTGAATTTATCTTTTGGGTAGGTTTATATTGTGTGTGAGTTTAAATGTGTGTGCATTATGAATGTGTTTTTAGTGTGTTTGGATTTTTCTTATGTGTTGATTTGTCTTGTGTGTGGATTCTTGTATTGTGTGTTTACATATGAGGTCTTTGTTTTGGTATGCGTGCCTACTGTAAGGTCCGTATTTTTGTAAAGTGATCATTATTTTGTCTTATACATGTATTTTGTGTAATAAGAGCATATGTATTGTAATTTTTATTTCCAGTTCTTGTATATTTTGGCTATTTATGGTTTACGATTTACTTTATTTCAATTTTATTCAATTCAACATTGGAATTTTATTTTGTGCTGTGTTAACTTTTGTTTGACTTCATCTTATTTCAAATTTATTTAATTGCCAATGTGTGCATAAACTTTGGTATTACATGCATGAGGACTGAATCACTACTATCTTTGAAATTTATATGAATTTCTAAAAATGATAAAATTCCTATATATAAATAAAATTTTATTCAAGTAATCAATACTAGAAATAATTCATTTTATTGTGGAGTTTTTACTTATTTTGTAAATAATTTGTAAATTCGATGACACTATCTATAGCTATAGCTCCATACATTGTACAAAAAATATGAATAATAAAGAAGTGATTTACTTATCATAAAAATTTCTGAGATATTTTAAATTTTATCAATTTAGGGATTATTTTATGGATTATTTATGAATAGCCTTACGAGAATTATCATTATTATAATAATAATTACTTAATTCAATTGAGTTTATTAATTTAAATTCGAATTTAATTGTTTACAAATTTATTGTTTATGTGGGTATGAATTAACTTCTAGCTTTATATTAAGTATATTTTACTAAAACTAAGTTTATTAGTATTTTGAAAAATAATTCAAGCTTCAGTATAAGTTTAAATAATTTTTGTGTGTGACTTAAGAAAGAGAAAGGTAATTGAATTATTAGTTGTCAAAAGTCAGCATCTTGTGAAATTTAAAAACTTGTGTTACAAATTTCAATTTCCTCATACTTTTTATACTTTACGCGGCATATAATAATCAATTTGATTATGCAGTTTATTGATAATGGTAAATACTCGTTGTAAATAGCACTTGGTATTTTAAACTTAACATGTGTAATTTCTGTAGTACAAGTGTAAAAATGCCAACAATTTGGGTAATAAGCCTTTACTAATAAATTTTATTACGGTCAGTCCAAAAGTTTAGTTGAGAACTCTTGAATTTTGGTTTCAAAGCTTTGTGGAGTATGTATGCACACCACTTCAAACCATTAGATACACATCACACATGTTACTGATAACTTACTGATCGTAGCAACACAATGGCACAAAACGCACGCACTTGTCTAGGAAACGCGCTTGCAGTTACACACACACGATTGTATACATATAACGCTTAGCTTTCATTCAACTGCTCGCAAATGGTAATAACAAGTTAATCTATTCAGGGATTTATTTAGCACTTGCAGACATTAAAAAAAAAAGCACGACCATTTTAATAAGTGGTAGAACCAGTTATCAGTATGTAGGCACCAAGCAGGCCCACAAGATTTGCATGCTTCTAAAAAATTTGTATTGACATCTTTAGCACCCACACGAAATCACACTCTACGAATCAACAAATACCACTTATTTGCACTAATTGCAAAAATATCAAACCAATGAGCTTGAAATGCTTATTCAATTTCTTTTTAACACGTGTAAGTCTAGCTCCATCAATTGTCTTTAACCTGCTAGGATTCTCTAAACATATCTAAATTCAAACAATTGCTTATAAATTCATTAAAACTCAACTAATTCCACCATGTATGTTATTTAACATAAATAAAAGTTTAAGCTTTGGTTTATTACAATTTTTATCAGCACACTACATATTTTTTCTTCATTTTTAATTCTGAGCTTCTTTCTTAAGGTAGGTTTACTCTCTTTGATAGTTAAAGCAACATTTTTGATAACTTTAAAAAGAAATTTTTTCACCATGAAATAAGTAGACGATATAAACCCCTAAAAAATGTTTAAGATACACTAAAAATAACTATCAGTCTAGTATTTATATATTCAGCCTTTTTTTAAATTAATACTTCTATATTCTTTTTTTTTTAATACATAATAAATTCAATCATATCTTCTAGAGCAGTGTTTGTTAAATAATATAATTGCAATAATATAGACATCAAATACACAGACATTAAGGCTGGTTTATTAATAATAAGCTTATTGTACATAAAGCAGCTATCTCTTAAGAACACTCGCCTCATTATAAAGTATATAAATTTTGCATGGAATGTAAAAATCTTTCTATCTTTCGTATTTATTATAAGATTTAAATGAATTTTTAAGAAAAATAAACACTAAAGAATAATAAATCCTTTATTGAAACACTTAATAATTACGATTTGTGATATTTTTTTTAGGAGAGGATAAATTCCATAAAAATGAATTCGCTTTCAACAAGCTCCGTAGAACTTACAGATAAAACTCAGAAAAGTCCAATAAATAACGACTCGAGTACAATAAAGAAATCAGACTATAATGCATTCTCATATAAGCTTTATTCATCTTGGATTATTATTCCAATATATATGTTCTTCGTTGTCAATAGTGGTAGTATATACTGGGGATTCTCTGGAGGATTCAGAGAGATGTTTTTGAAAATGGAGGCTTATGATTGGATTGATGATGTGCGCCAAGAAACTGCAATTGGTGTATTACTCACAGTAGCTAACCTTTCTAACCTGGTAGCAGACGGTGTAGCCGGTAATGTGCTTGATTATTTAGGTCCTCGATATACCTTGTTTGCCGGAGTTATCCTCCGTTTTTTAGGTTGGATTTGCCTGGGTGTTTCTAGCCAAACACTACAACTATATGTAGTTGGTATGGCGTTGATTGGTGCAAGCACGGACTTAATCTACTTCCCATTTGTATCATGCGCAGCACTTTTCAATCAAAAAAGAGGCCTCATAGTATCTCTTTTGGGTGCCTCTATGAGTCTTAGCTCTATTGTACCTATTGGAATCTTTCAAGTATGGGATTCTCTCTTCACAAATTTATCATCATTTGCCTACTTAGGAATATATTCTTCTGGTTGGTTAATCATGATGATGTTAGTTGCAATTTTCTTAACACCTGTCCAAAGTTTCGAATCCATTAAGAAAATGAATCAGAGAGTACAGATGTCTACGAGCAATTCATTTGATCGATTCGAAACAATTTCAATTAACAGCCCAGTTCAAAATTTAAGCAGATCTGCCTTTCTTGCAAACTGGTTTAAACCACTCCTAAAACCCTCGTTCTTGTTAATAGTACCAGTAGGTTGTATCTTAATCCTTCGATCAGAATATGTACAAAGAACAACAGCAATAGAAATACCCGAAACCTACGATTTGTGGGTAATTCTTTCTCCTTTAAGATTTTTCCCATGCATTATAATGGGTGAAATTTCGGACTTGATTGGACACGTTAAGACTATGTTTTTAATGGAAGCTATTGCTGCAATAATATTCATTTCAAACTTTTTTACTGGGTTTGCTTCTGACTTTGTGACAACAATTGGTATGTTTTTCTTCACTTCTTGGATAATGACTTCACAGTATGTCTTTATCTCCAAGACACAACCTGCAAATGAATTCGGTAGACTTAGTGGAGCAATATCGGTTATTGCCGGAGCTTTTCTGTTCTTAAATATCCTTATTGCCCCCCTAACTGAACAAGATACAGGAAGATTAATTGTTGGAATTTGTATGCTTTGTCTTAGTATTGTCAACTCTATCATTTTAGGCAGTACATATCTCTTTGATTACAAGTTAACCTGGATATCTGGATTCAAATAATAAGGATGTCTTAAACAACAACTTTCATGACCATCAGTAGTAGTAAAGATTTAACAAATTTGTTTTGTGAAAAATTTTGTCTTGTTATTAAGATACAACTTGTTTATATACCGCTTTAACTCTATTTCTGATAAATTCAATAGATAACTTTTTATACACCTTTTTATAGACTTTTTATAATTACTTTTTATAACGTTTTATTAGATTACTTTATATTATTAAAAAAATTTCAGAGTAGTGTTGTTTAAAATATATTTATACAAATTTAATAACCTAAAAATAATCATTTTGACCAAATTTTACCTTAGGGAAACTTATTTTTATTTACTAATGTAACAATATAAAAAGCATTCTATTCACAAATAAGTTCCCTATAGAAACAACTTAGTGTAGTAATAATACTAACTATAAGTGCAGCAGCACAGATAATATTCAATATACTTGTATTATATATATATATATATGTATATTAATATACCTAGGTACATTTAAATTAATGCAAAAAACAATCTAACCACTCTTCCTTGACATTAATAACTATATAGTTTATGTTCCAAGAGTAAAGTGCTAATAGGAATTATAAAAAAATAAAACGAAAAATAAAAGTAAACGCAACTTGTACACAAAAAAAGATTTTTTAAGTAAAGCTTACATGATATAGATATAAAATACAAGTTAATGTGTAATAACTTGAATTTATAAACAAATTTGATAAATTGTATTAAGGATTCAGATATGTAACCAATTAACTTGTTAACAAGAGCAGATTCAATTAATTAATAAATAGAATTTATTCATGAAATCGAATAAAAAAGGTAAATATAAATACGAATGAATTATTTTAATTAAAAAATTAATGCAATTTGTAATATAGCAAATGATTTGACATTTGACATTATTTATTAATAGATTTCATAGACATATTTAACTGTAGGTTATTAATTTTATCAACTAATCAACTATGTCAAACTAGCCAATTTTAAATCACATACAATTTAAAAACACATAAACCATTATGTATACTGTATACACATTTACAAACACACTTTAGATAAATTTGTAATTAAGTCAATTTATTTTGTAAAAACAATCATTTGAATATGAATTTATTATATTAATCTTATTTCAAATGGATTGCCAAACTATTTGATTTTTTTACATATTTAAATACAATTGTTTACACTGTAATTTTCACAAATTTGTGACATATTTATTAGTCACATGTAATAGCACAATTTTAAATAGGCACTTAGAGACGAATTGTTTATAGCATGTTATTTATAGGCATTAAAAAATACTTGAAAATTATAGCTTTTTTATAGATTTATTACAACACACTATTTAAATAAATTTACATTATTAAGACATATATTTATACCCACATGTTTAATATTATCCTGCTTATACACATTGAAAAACTTTATTCCACATTTTGAGATATATTAAAACATTGGTAAAGATTTAACTACCTTGGGAAAAACCTACACACATTGAAAAATATATAGAAACGTTGAAAGATACTTAGAGATTTATACACAATTTAAAAATAATAAATTTATCTATATAATTTTATGTAAACTTCTAGAGCTATTTTTATAAAGCAATAAAAAAAATTTATGGAAATTGTTCAAATATATAGCTATAAAGGTTCTTGCTATTTGGTCAAATTATAAAATCAAATGTATTTAAACATTTTTATGGTTTAATTAAAATATAAATATCTATAAAGACAAAATTATATATGATTCAGATATTTAATTCATTAGCTTTTCATCTCGTCTATGTTGATGTTAAAAATAATCAAAACATAATATCAAGTGAAAACACACACAAATATACCTAACTTTTGGTATACACCCACACACACATATCTATATGTATTTAGGTACTACACAAAAAATACATCCAAACATTGGCAAGCACACACACCTAAATTTCTTACCAATCGATAACAGATACACACACACTCACACACCCACCCACTCACCCTCCCCCGACCTACTCCACACACTTGCATATGTACACTCTTGTATAAACACAAACACATACACACACGCACACAAACACGCAACCTACACACAAACACACAGATATGCACGCAACCACAAATATACATAAACCCAAAAATATCCACAAATTAGTAAACACAAATTAAAGCAATTATAACTCCCCTCTCTCGTTACTTTTCACTCGAAACTACTCCCTCAGTTTACATTTGACAGTCACGCCATATACCTCAGTCTTTAAACCTCTCACAAATCCTCAACACACTTGCTCCACAAACACCAGCTCCATACATACAGACTTTGCTGACATAAACATACTAAAAATACACACCCCATACTCTTATAACTTCCCCTCTACATATCCCCACACCTTAAACACCGTCCTTGTTGCTCACACTGCTACATCC
This sequence comes from Nephromyces sp. MM_2019, assembly GCA_015657535.1. NCBI lineage: Eukaryota > Apicomplexa > Aconoidasida > Nephromycida > Nephromyces > Nephromyces sp. MM_2019. The sequence continues at coordinate 64,089 of JADHZB010000890.1, forward strand.
ACATATATACCAGCCACACCCACCCCACACAGCCACTTTGTTTGCTACGTCGAACCCTCCCACACATACCCAATCCACTTAATGGAAATATTGGAGACATTCCTGGATTTGAATGAAAGTTTGATATTGAGGATAATACAATTTCTAAGGCCAAGAGACTTCGTAAAACTACTATGTGTGTCAAAATTATTCAATAAACACCTAAGATCATGTGGGAATATTTGGTGTCATTTCGCTCAAAGCAGTCAGCTATTTACATACAACATCAACTATTTGTACACACCTGCTTCAAACAATAGGGTAGAGGTGTTTAACAACTTCCGCATAAATTTTGGGGGAATTTCGTCCTCCCCAACTCAATTACCCGACCAATCATCACGCTCAAGAAAATGGATTAGGGACCAAATCATAAATTTTCCCAAACAAAATGAGATTTGGCGCGCACAGGATTTCACGGGAGAGTACTATATGACCGCATTACTCAACAAGCGTAACTACGAGCAGCCCATGCACTCGATAGGGAGCTGTATGTACACCTCTCAAAACAAGATATATCAATGTCACGGCTCAAAATTAGTGGCTGTAGAGTTTGCAGAGATAACTGGGAAGATTTATGAGGTTCCACTGAGGAAGATAACAAACTTGGAAAAGAAAACGGCCCTAATTTCCCGCTCCGAGTCAAATTCTGAGAGCTATAACAACAGGTTGTGTGAATTGAACCCAACGATTGTAGAGAGGTTACACATACCCGACAGTACACCCACACAACGAGATACGGTTTACTCATTCAATCAGATCTCTCAAACTGACAGCAATTCAACATCACACGAACTCCCAGAGGTGATTTGTATGCTACACAAACCGAGGGCCAATTGTCACCTAGAAATCATGCAAGTTGCTTGTTTGGAAGAAGATGTACTTACCACGGTTGCTTATGCGTGTGTCCCTAACAAGGTGATCCCTAGTGTGCCACCACAGATCAGTCACTTCATCTATGAAAAGCCAAATCCCCTAACAAACACATCTAATCGCTCGTGGAACATGCGGAACATGCAGAACCCACCCATACACACACCTCACTCATCCCCGCTCGCACCCAACCCCACCGCACACACTTCTAACCCCACCGCACACACTTCTAACCCCACCGCACACACACATAACCCGTACCTCCAATTCACAATACCTACACACCCTGGGAAAAAGTTTGAAGGAATTTTAGCCTACAGCTATGACACAAATCTCTTTATTTCATATGTACCCCCTACACTCTTTTGTATGCATGACACATTTTATCAATCAGAGAGCGTTATTGAACTAGAGGAAGATTTGGTAGACTTGGCGACGAAGCTTAGCAATGGTATACGATTTAACTCACTCGTACTGAACCACCCTATACAGAGCTTGAAATTTATGTATGGTGTACCCTGGAAGGATACTTATATCAACACCAAAAAACAATACACACACAAACACCCACTGCACAAGTCGGAATGTAATGCAATCCCAAGATATACATGATATATACACACTACACTACACACACATACATGTTAATAATTCAAATTGATTTCTAATCAAGATTTTATATATGATGTATATACACCACGATACGCTTATATAATAGGATTTACACTCGAATTACTCTTATTTTTATTAAACTTACACATACACATTATACTTAGGCCCACTTATTTGGTTATTTGTTGGTACATACCATAGCCTTGATATCCTACGGTTCATGAAGAACTCTGATAACAACTTTGAATGGTTAAGAGTTAACAGCCTCACCCTCGATCTGTCTTATTACGTTGTTCAACCACACACTGGGATTGTGTGTACACGTTCCACCCTCGTATCTCCAATTACATTTTATTCATTTTGGGTAAACAATTAAATATCACACTATTTTTCCACACATGCACAATTTTATTCTTATTCAAACCTTTTATTAAGCTGTAATACAATCGCACACACGCCCCTTAACTACACACACTTGACATACACGCACATTACATGAACACCAATTACGTACATACACACACATTACATAGACCCCTTATATAACCTTTGATGATCTTACCCTATATATTTAATGTATTGATTTACCGTTTGAATAAATTTGATATTTAGATATACCTTTATCTATTACTTACACATACCTTTATACACCTAAATTTGTTACACATCTACTATGTACGTAAATAAAAATCTTATGGAATCGTACACATAATTACATATAAATCTAAATGCTACACATACACATTCTATACATTTTTTATATCAAGGATATCGACACATGGGTAGCTACACACAACGATGTAAATCCAGGATTAGGGAATTCACTGCCTATGTCTCATACAAAATATACAAATGTTAAACGTATAATTCCTTTAATTAACAATGAATGGTTAATTGGTGTGTTTTTTGTAGATACATAGATGAATGTAATAAATTTACACACACACACATTTGGCACTATTACACACACACACATTTGGCACTATTACACACACACACATTTGACACTATTACACACACACACATTTGACACTATTACACACACACACATTTGACACTATTACACACACATAAGCTCACAAACTTAAGCCTACTATAACTCTGTCTCCATATAACATATCTTTAAACATAATAACATACTTACGCATTATATACATCCATTATACACACATACATAAACATTACACAGACTTATATATATCAAACATACACATAGACACATAAAAGCACATAACATAGACACACACATATAAACGCATACACACACATTACACATACACACACATAGACACACAGAGTTTATAAACCTAATACATATCTACACACAAAATTTAAAAAATTTATATTATAGTTCACGACAGAGATCTACGTTTTATAGAAGTTATAATACATAAAGGTAAATCTATTAAACAAATAACTTTTGATAAATCAGCAAAATTTGTTATACACACACACTCACATATATATATATATATATATATTTACACATATTTTTATATATAAAAATACACACAGGACCAGAAATTAAACATAGGAGTGCACGTATACCCGTCGGGTAAAAAAAAAATTATATATATATATTATTCACACACTCATATTTTATATTCTTTAATATTAACATTTTATTATATAATTTGTTTATTAATATTTGATACACACTTTATTTATATTAAACTATATACAAACATACTGAATTATATATATATATATATATAAGTATAACAACACATTTTAGTATACACATATATCAATCTATTCCTACCCTGCCAAACCCTTCTCTGCATACCTTGACATAACATTTACACACACACACACCCACAACAAACCCGCAATACACACGCATACACTCCACCAACACACACTCCCCCAAAACACACTCCTCCAACACACACACCCCCAACACACATCCACCTCACCCACCCCCCTGACACACACACACACACACACACACATCCTTAACTCCCCTCTTCCCCTTATCTACCTACCTATCAGAGCTTATATATTAAAATGTGTGTATGATGGGAGAAGTCGTATTGCTATATTAAATGTTTTATATCAAATTGTTATATTTGATGCATTTAAGAGAGATATAATTTTGACTATACCTTTACACCCTAGTGATGAATCATTCAATAATATTGATTATGATACACACAAACAATTAGATTTACAATTAATAACCAAATTCAATAAACAAAAACACAAGAAAAAAATTTCTTTAAGTCGTTTATCTAAACACACAAAAACTGCACACAGTGTAAGTACAGAAGTTATAAGGCCTGCTATTGGTTATGAACATAAATTTCAATTTGAATTTGGTGATCAAGAAGATAATGACTCAAAGGTTTGTATATACTACACACACACACATAGACATATAGTTATATATACACACATTTATATAAACATATAGATGTACATACACACATACACATAAAAAAAACCACACACAGATGAACACATGAACACAGACATACACATATACACACACACACACACACACACACACACACACACACACACACACACACACACACACACACACACACACACACACACACACACACACATGTTAACACGCACACATACGCATACACATTGTAATTTTCAATCAGGAGTTTACCTGTGTATGGGATAAAATTGACTCATTGGCTATACACGAAGAAATTTTACACATTTTTTCAAATGTGTGTACAGAATTAGATTGCCTTACCAAATCATATTGGTATTTACACATCAAGAGGGCCCTCCTTATAAAACATTGGGTGTGTAATTTCCTGAAATCATCTGTAACTACACTGTTTAATTTGATTACAAAATTTATAATTTATCAATTTCCAGATTCATATGCAACACACATTTCTGAGATTTCTCAGTGTTTGAAATGTGTAGTAGACAGTATTGAACACCTCAAAAATGTACACCTTAAATTACCTACACACACACAAACACAATATATTGAAAAGATGAATCATACCCATTTTGATTTATTAGAACAATCTCAATCATTACACACATTTCAATTACCTCCAAACTCTACACAAGATTTACACACACCCTTGACATCTACCCTAGAATCACCTCTACTCAATCAATATACACTCAATACACAAACACAACTCCCAACAACACACTTTAATACAACACCTTCCACACCTCCACACACACATCCCAATTCACCCCCTTATACACACACACATTCCCCAGGCAATACACCTCCCTACACACACACATACTCTCCAAGTACACCTCCTTATTCTTCACCTTATACACCTCCATACTCATTACATACACCACCACATTCTCCACACACATCATTACACACCTCTTCCTATTTAACAAATACACCTCTACACACATCACCCCATATACCTTTACACACATCATCCTACACAGACCCATATTCACCACACACACCTCCACATACACCATCTGATTCGTCTCCTTATACACCCCCATTTACATCTTCATATTCACCTTATACATCACCCCTTACAACACCATACACACACACAACTTCACCTCATTACACACACACAACTTCACCTCATTACACACACACAACTTCACCCCTTATAACACCACATACAATTTCACATCATAACACACACACACATACAGCATCACCCCTTTACACACACATACATGACTCTGTAACAAGAGATGTGTATGATCAACAAAAAACAAATATAAAACAAGAGTGTTTGAGTAAAACAACGAGTATAAATAATGAAATAATTAATTTAAAACAAATGATGTGTACAGACATTGAAATGGAGGTATTTGAGCCCTTATTTTTTGGGGAAGAAATTGATTATAGAGGTGCTATAAATAAGATGTGTGTATTGTGTGAGGATGAATCTTGGATGGAATATTTACTATCAAATTCTACACATTTAGATGATCTTACACATCTTGAAACTATGGGTTTATTAGCAAGAGATGATACATTTAAATCAATTAATCATTATTTTTCAAGATTTAAGGATATTTTTACACACAGAGATTTACTTGAAGAATCACTTATTTACACACTTAATGATTTCTATTTTAAACTATCTACTACTTATTCAAATGTGTGTGTACACACACTCAATCTATTAGAAACACACTATAAAAAAATGGTTGAATTAATTAACCCTAATACATTTATTTTCTATGATTTTGACCATCAAATTAATCATGAAATTATCTTCTTATTTGATAAGATTAAAGCATACCCAATGTGTACATACACACTACAAAGAAATCATGAAAAAATGAAAGTATTTGAAGATACATATAACACACTTGTGTGTGAATTAAGAAAACATCATGATATAAACACAGAAATGAATGGATACACACAATGGGGTTGGAATGAAGATAATCAATCAAATTACACACACACTTTCGTCAATACACTTAATCACCCTCAAGATATAATTACACATCTAATTGAAGGGGATCATACACATTTAAATGATACACATACACACACAATTTCATTAAATCCTACACAACATAATGATATACACACACATCAAATAAATGATACACAACATAATGATATACACACACATCAAATAAATGATACACAACATAATGATATACACACACATCAAATAAATGATACACAACATAATGATATACACACACATCAAATAAATGATACACAACATAATGATATACACACACATCAAATAAATGATACACAACATAATGATATACACACACATCAAATAAATGATACACAACATAATGATATACACACACATCAAATAAATGATACACAACATAATGATATACACACATATAAGCTCAGTAGTGATAATATATACCCACCCATGAACGATATACGAAATAATGAGACACACACAATTGAAAATAACTTAGATACCCTCAGTAAGTGTGTTGATAATATGACATTACACACACAGAATAATCACACATACAAAAAGAATCAACTTGTGAATAAATTATACATTTTCTTATTATTTCACTATGATAATTTTGCCTTTAAAAATTATATAAAATTGGAGGAAAAACGACGATTAGATGAATTAGATGAGGTGTACATACAGCATAGAAATTTGGAAGAAAATATAATAAATTTGAATTATCTAAATAATAAACTTACACACATTATTTCAAATACACACAAATTTAGTGAAAGTGAAATTGATTACAATAATACCTTTGAAGAATTGAAATTAGAAATGTGTGAATTAATTACACTCAATTTAAATGATTTAGATAATTCTAGATGGAATAGAAATAAATCAAGATTCGTTACACACCATACACATAAAAATGTGTATAAAATGGAATCTGAAACACCACACAACTCTCCACACATACACACACAACCTACACCTTCATTTGATATGGATTTCCCTGATATACGTAATTCTATTATACGTAATAAATCAAGCCCATCTTCTACACATGAACAATCTACACACAAACATGAACAATCTACACACAAACATGAACAATCTACCCATACACATGAACAATCTACACACAAACATGAACAATCTACACACAAACATGAACAATCTACACACACACATGAACAATCTACACACACACATGAACAATCTACACACACACATGAACAATCTACACACACACATGAACAATCTACACACAAACATGAACAATCTACACACACACATGAGAAACATACACACGCACATGAAAAATCTACACATACACCCCATGATTTTGTATCCCCTATCGAATCACACCCATCAACACACACACATACATTTGATGAGAGTTCCTTAAATACACACACACACGAAGATTCCATATCTATACACACACATAATCAACATATACCCAATACATCCGCTATACAGACATCATCAACATACACTTTATCCAATCCAGATATACCCTCTACAGATATACACCCAGACCCCACCACACAGACACACTCTACACAAAACACACCCCATACCCCACACACACATCCCAAACCATACACAGACCCCACACCATACACACCCCTCACACCACACACACACACAATGAGTGATGCATCTAAATTATGGCAATCATTTCGTAGTAAAGAAAAAATTACACACACATCACCTAAACGTACAATATTATCAAATGTAATTGAAATGCTTCATCATGATGATAATATATATGATATTTTAGGTAAAAATTACACACACATTGATAATATAGCTATTAATCAATTCTTATCTAATCAATTTGATGTGTATGAACAATTAAATAAACATCGTTCAAAAAATAAAGAAACTAATAATAATTTAAAATATATGTGGGGTAAAACTAGGAAGAAATTAGATAAAGTTAAAACTATGGGAGGTATATTTACACACACACACACAGAAAATAATAAAATTGATTTTAATTATCAAAAAAAATTTAAAATTGGTGAAATATTTCTCTCTGTTAATAAATTGGCTATATTTTACACGGATTTTTTGTTATGGCAAGTTTGGGACTTTCACAAGTGTGATTTGTTTCAACTTAAATAGTGTTTGTGTGTGTATATGTGTGTGTTTATGTAGGTATATGTGTGTGTTTATGTAGGTATATGTGTGTGTTTATGTAGGTATATGTATGTGTGTATATGTATGTGTGTATGTGTTTATATGTATGTGTGTATGTGTTTATATGTATGTGTTTATATGTATGTGTTTATATGTATGTGTATGTGTGTCTTATGTGTTTTTCTGTGTGTGTAAGGGGGGGAGGGGGGTTATATATATGTGTGTATATATATATTTTTTTATATATAGTAATTAAGATTGTTACACTATAAGATATATTTTTTATAATTTTTATAATTTAACATTTTGCATGCTATATATATATATATATATATATATATATAGATATAAATTAAAAAAAAAATGACACATAACATATACTATAAACATATATATATATATATATATATATATATATATTGGATGTATTCCAAACACTATAATTACTCAATATATATATTATATATTTATTACATACACTCACATATATATATATGTGTGTGTATATTGATTGTTATTTTTTTTTAACAAAGGGTTTCGAATTTTGTAAAAAATACAAATTTTTTAAAGTTAATAATATTTCTACTCTTGTTCTAAAATAAAAATTTTTATATATTTTGAATTAACAAACACACACATCAACACTAATTAAGTTTTGATTAATTAGCAGATTTATATATGTGTGTATATATTTATATGTGTGTGTATATATTTATATGTGTGTGTATATATTTATATGTGTGTGTATATATTTATATGTGTGTGTATATATTTATATGTGTGTGTATATATAAAGATATATATATATGTTGATATATAAAATGTGGATATATGAAATTATAAGAATTATAAATTTTAAAAATGTGTAAAATACAAAATTGATACTTGAGTTAAAAAACATACATATTTTATTGGTAATTTTTGATTATACACTTTAAATACAAAAATTTAATAATATAATGTTTGGTAACTACAGATTTACAGATTCAATATTACACTTTTATACATTTACACGCTCATATATACACACACAAATAGATATAAACAGATTTACACATACACTCATACGTACACACACATACACACACATATATATATATATATATATACATATACATATTTGTGTATATAAATATTACAAATTTCGAAAAATTTGAATAAATTTTGTTTTATTAACAAAGTTTCAAATATTAAATAAAAATAAAATTACAAGGCAAAAAAAATTTTCCTAAAAATAAGAATTGATTAAATATAAAATAAATCTAAACACACACATACATATAAACACACTTATATATATAAACACAT